>CAWUFW010020003.1:0-165655 GCA_963921515.1 Calotriton arnoldi
ATTAAACATATTTAAACTTTACAGAAACACACAGTCACTGGATGATGTCATCAGTGATGTCATTTGAGATGTCATCAGTGATGTCATCAGTGATGTCACTGACCATGTCATGAGTGATGTAATATGTGACGTCATCAGCAGTGCATTGCGGGGCGCGAGTTATAGTTAGCTGAACTAACTATAACAGGGGAATTTCACGGGTTTTGTACGAGTGCAATGTCCAACTAACTATAACTGTCCCAAAAACCTATGGTTTTTTTCAGTGAATATATATATATATATATATATATATCTCTCATTGGTCCCTTTCTAAGTCATGTGACCTCGAATCTACCAATGAGGAGGAGGTCACCCAGATTTAAACAATTCAATGAGCTGAGTGTTCAGAACTGTATATTTTAACATTGAGAAAGGCGATCATTCGCCGAAACGCGTCTGTTGAATAAATATATGGACTTCAACAAACCCCGTGAGTGCCCTGCATTGTTTTTTGGAGCCTGAATAGTATTACGTGAATTTCACCTTCACGGTAGCTGGAAGCACCCGCCGTGAGTTCGACAGCAGTGGTGTCGCTCCTTCTCAGACCACGGACTCGTGAAAGGTGGTGTGTGCGCCAGCGAAGCAGACCGGCAAATATCTCAATAAAAGTCCATATCCCTCAGTGGGAATAACGCACTCTCAGGTTTGAAAGAAGTGTTGGCAGTTGTATTGTAATTGATGTTCAGGTTGTCAAGAATATTCTCGACTGCAGTGTTGGTAGCGGGGATTCAGTTTCCATTCCTAACTGGTGTAGTGTAACCAAGGTATCAATGTCGCCAATATTGAGATCTTGGTTAGTCTTTCTACCCCTGTCACGATTCATATGTTTGAGTATTCTGTATATAAAAAATATTTTTTCTGTGTGTCGAGGATCTAGTCAGGATGTTGGTGACCCCTGTCAGGTTGCACCCCTGTTTTCTCTGGGCACTTGCCCAGCACGATCTTGCATATGTTTATACTTACATCACCCTTAGTACAACCCTCGTACACTTTGTACATTGGGGATTCTACTTACATTGGGTAATCCTGCCCCGTGGCAATCTGCCAGTAAGCTTTTTGATTGGATTTATTACTGTGGGCACTGGCCCGATATTTTGACAGGGATTACATCACCACACCCATGAAGAACAGTTAGGGACACTTGCCCTACTATGCAATACTAGTAAGTAAATATGACACCCACTTGTCCATGACACACTGATTCCACAGGATTTCTCCCTCCTAGAATTTGTTCTTCTCTTTTTTCACAACCAAACTTTATTATTCAAGACTGGGGATTACACACGTTACGGTGCCAATATTTGTAAATGGCTCTTAATTGGGCAGGAATTAGGATGTTGGTAACCTTTATTCAATGATTAATAATAATCCAAAACATTATATGTATTCTGTTTGTATTAACATGTATTATGTACCCATATATCTATTCCGGAGGCACCAATATTCAATAGCCATGTCATTCAAAGATGGCCGACACGTGTGTTCGCAATTGTGATGTGTATTGAAGTCCTTCATTTATTTCAAAACTTTGTATTTATGTCATTCACTGCCTTTGGTTTTCTACGTGTAAACAAGGCTGCAGGTCAGCGAAACGCGTTATGAGGAGCCATTAAATCCCAATTCTTGAGCAAATCATGTTGTGGTGTGTCCTGAGAGTGCGTTAATCCCACTGAGGGATATGGATATATATATACATATATATATATATATATTCACTGAAAAAACCATAGGTTTTAGGGACAGTTATAGTTAGTTGGACATTGCACTCGTACAAAACCCGTGAAATTCCCCGTTATAGTTAGTTCAGCTAACTATAACTCGCGCCCCGCAATGCACTGCTGATGACGTCACGTATTACATCACTCATTACATGGTCAGTGACATCACTGATGACATCACTGATGACATCTCAAATGACATCACTGATGACATCATGCAGTGACTGTGTGTTTCTGTAAAGTTTAAATATTTTTAATATATATAGGGAAAGGCGTATTGAAGAATGAGTGGGTGTATAAGTGTCTGTATGGATGATTTAGTAGATGCGTGACTAACTCTATAAGTGAGTGATTAAACGTATCTTACTGAATGCATGGGTTAGTGACTAAACTGGGTGAATGTCTGAATCCGTCTGTCTGTTGCTGTGTAAGTGGCTGCATGGGTTTGTGAATAGCTTCATGAGTGTCTATATGAGTTATTGATTGGTTGTGTGAGTATCTGTATGGGTGCCTGAGTGTTTGTGTGGGTGGGGTGTGTGCGACTCTGTGCATAGATGTGTGAGTGGGCGATTCACTGGGTGGATGGTTTCAAGAGTGCATCTGTGATAGACTGTATGGGTGGGTAAGTGTGTGTAAGAGTGTGTTAGTGAGTGAATGTATGTCCCAGTGGTACATGTGTGAGTAACTACATATGTGAAAGGAAGTATATATGTGTGTTGGAGTATATAAATAGCTATAAGCGAGAGTGTGTGATTGTGAGAGTGACTGTATGGATGAGTGTGTGCTTGTATCAGTGATTGTATAAGAGCGTAAGAATGTGCTAGTATTTGTATGAGTAAGTGAGCTGGTGTGTGTATAACTGTATAGGTGAGTAAATGGCAGTGTGTTTAATTATTTGCATGACTGACTAGGTGTGTGAGTACCTCTATGGATGAGTGGCGGTGTTTGAGTGTCTATATAGGAATATGAGTGCATATGATAGTCCTGTACTGAGTGACCATAAAGTTGAGTGACTGTACGGGTGAGTGAGTGGATGTGTGTGTAGACCTAAGAATCAGTGAGTGGGTATGTAGTTATTGGTGTTGGAGTGTCTATGGTTTTGCGAATGGCAGTCTGTAATTTAGAGTGGGTGTATCAAAGGTTATATTAGGGTGTGAGGAGGTGCATCAGATTATCACGTGGATGATGTCATCAGTGATGTCATTTGAGATGTCATCAGTGATGTCATCAGTGATGTCACTGACCATGTCATGAGTGATGTAATATGTGACGTCATCAGCAGTGCATTGCGGGGCGCGAGTTATAGTTAGCTGAACTAACTATAACGGGGAATTTCACGGGTTTTGTACGAGTGCAATGTCCAACTAACTATAACTGTCCCTAAAACCTATGGTTTTTTCAGTGAATTTGTAAGGTTTTTTAAATGCTAATTTCTAACTATAACGTGCCTGAAACCTATGGTTTTTCAGTGAATTTCAAAGGTTTTTTAAATGCTAATTCCTAACTATAACATGTCTGAAACCTATGGTTTTTTTCAGTGAATTTCAAAGGTTTTGTAAATGACAATTTTTAAATGTATTAATTGTTATATTTATTTTTTTGATACTGATTTACTACATTTTTTTAAACTATTTATTTTTACATATTTTATTTTTTAAATTACATTGTAATTACATTATACATTACATTACAAAATATACTTTCTCAGAATGAATTACTTTAGTTTAAATACTTTGCAAATAGGCAATAGACTTTTAAGTACAGTAGTTACAGTTGTTGCAATGGGCAACACAATTTCAAACACAATGCAACATTGAGCTCAATGTGAATTTCTAGTTAAATGCAATTAGTTACTTTATGGATTACTTTTCTAACCACAGGACTGGATCCTAGATTCAGTCCTGGGACATCTCCTGTAAACACTTGAGTAAAAGCGTTTTGGTTACAGTAGTGATTTTTAAGGAATATTATTGTATTTTAAAAGTTGACACAGAAACTTTTTCACATAGAATCACCAATGTTATCCTATGGGAGGAAATTCACTTAGCAGGTAAGTAGTGTTATCGTTACTTTTCTTACTCAGTGGTGGATCCTGGATCCAGCACTGGTGCATCTCCTGTAAACAGTTGAAAGAATGCGTTTAAGTCATACAGGCGATTTTTAAGGAATATTTGTAGTTTGTGAAAATCGACACTTTGAAACTTTTCTGCTGAAAACCAGACAATGGATTCCAATGGAAGGAAATACAAGTTACTGGTAAGTACGGTTAGAATTACTTTTCAGGGTCAGTGCTGGGCTAAAAGATGCAGCACTGGGTTCTCTCCTGATAACAGGTGAGTAAATCGGAATTCGTAGTTCGGCTGATTTTAGAGGAATATTATAAAGTTCCAAAACTCCACACACAGAAGAATTTCCAAGTGAAACCAGTCAATGTTAGCCTATGGAAGGAAATTCAAGTTACTGGTAAGTACGGTTAAAATTACTTTTCAGGATCAGTACTGGGCTGAAAGATGCAGCACTGAGGTCTCTCCTGATAACCGGTGAGTAAATCGGAATTCGTAGTTTGGCTGATTTTAGAGGAATATTTGTATGTTTCAAAAATCGACACTTAGAAACTTTTTCAGCAAAAAGCAGGCAATGATATCCTATGGAAGGAAATTCAAGTTACTGGTAAGTACGGTTAAAATTACTTTTCAGGATCAGTACTGGGCTCAAAGATGCAGCACTGGGTTCTCTCCTGATAACAGGTGAGTAAATCGGAATTCGTAGTTCGGCTGATTTTAGAGGAATATTATAAAGTTCCAAAACTCCACACACAGAAGAATTTCCAAGTGAAACCAGTCAATGTTAGCCTATGGAAGGAAATTCAAGTTACTGGTAAGTACGGTTAAAATTACTTTTCAGGCTCAGTACTGGGCTCAAAGATGCAGCACTGAGGTCTCTCCTGATAACAGGTGAGTAAATCGGAATTCGTAGTTCGGCTGATTTTAGAGGAATATTATAAAGTTCCAAAACTCCACACTTAGAAGAATTTCCAAGTGAAACCAGTCAATGTTAGCCTATGGAAGGAAATTCAAGTTACTGGTAAGTACGGTTAAAATTACTTTTCAGGATCAGTACTGGGCTCAAAGATGCAGCACTGAGGTCTCTCCTGATAACAGGTGAGTAAATCGGAATTCGTAGTTCGGCTGATTTTAGAGGAATATTTGCACAATGGTGAAGGAAGGGGGTGGGGCCTGAAGTGACATGTCTGCAAACACGCACTGTGGCGCGTTTTAAGTTGGAGAATTAATTCCTCCTCAATCCCGAGGGTCCCTAGGGGCCAACCAGATACCTCCAGTATGCGCCAGAGAGCTGCGTTGCAGAGAGGTGTTCAGAGGCCACGCCCCTTTTTACAACACTCTGCAACGCAGCTCCGTGGCGCTTACTGGAGGTACCTGGTGGGCTAGTTGGCCCCCAGGGACCCTCAGGATTGAAGAGGATTTAATTCCCCATCTTAAAACGTGCCACAGGGCCTGTTTGCACACATGTCACCGGAAGCCACGCCCCCTCCCTTCACCACTGTGCAAACGCGCCCCGTGGCGCATTTTAAGTTGGGGGATTAAGTCCCCTTGAATACTGAGGGTCCCTGGAGTCCAACTAGCCCACCATGTACCTCCAAAAGCGCCACAGAGCTGCGTTGCAGAGAGGTGTAAAGGGGCGTGGCCTCTGTACACCTCTCTGCAACGCAGCCCTGGCGCATACCGGAGGTTCCTGGTGGGCTAGTTGGCCCCCAGGGACCCCCAGTATTCAAGGGGAATTACTTCCCCTTCTTAAAACGCGCCAGGGGGCGCGTTTTCAGACTGCTGCAGGGAGGGGGCGGGGCCTCCGGCAGGATGCCAGTCTTTTTTTTGTTGTTGTTGCTTTTCTCTGCCCAGGGGGTCCTTGTGGGACCCCCTGAGCAGACCTAGGGGGTCAGGGTGTGTCTACCCTGCCCCCTTTGTGCATTTTGCGCACTTGTTTCTTGTGTTTTTTTTTTTTAATCGGCGGGATCGCGCACCCTAAGCCCATCCCGCCGATTTAAAAAAAAAAAAAAATGCTTTTTTCTGCCCAGGGGGCCTTGTGGGCCCCCCTGAGCAGACCTAGGGGGTCAGGGTGTTTCTACCCTGCCCCCTATTTGCGTTTTGCGCACTTGTTTTACTGCTTTTTTGTTCCTCGGTTCTACCGAGGAAGAAGATGGCTGCCAACACTTCCTGGTTTGGAGTGTTGACAGCCAATTAGCATGCAGCTCGTGGTCGGGAGGGTGCGCGGATCCACCGCAGCCATAGATATCGAAACTTTTATTTTGGATTTTCTCAGCAACTACTGAGCGGTTTACACCATTTTTAAAAAGGGTGCTTTCTGAACCAAGCACTACCTTTTTGCCAAATTTGGTGTAATTCCGTTCAGCAGTTTTTGCTGTAGCCTTGCATAAATTTTCCTATGGGAAATTGATTTTTTCACTCTTATTTTTGAATTTCTCCGCAACTACTGAACGGATTTACACCATTTAAAAAAAGGTCGCTTTCTGAACCAAGCGCTACCTTTTTGCCAAATTTAGTGTAATTCCATTCAGCAGTTCGGGCTGTAGCCGTGGCTAAAATTTCCTATGGGAATTAACATGGAGAAAACACGTTTTGGGACCCCCTTTTTCTCGGCCCCCGCTTGATGAATCACCCCCAAGACAGGAGCGGACCGGAGCGCCCCACTAGTTTTGAAAATTTCGCGATGATTCGTCAAACGACGCCAAAGTTATTGGGAATAGAATGTTACAGATTTCCTATGGATAATAGGTCCTAACTATAACTATCTACTGGCGACCGCCAGTAGATAATATATATATATATATATATATATATATATATATATATATATATATGAAAACCATGAGGATTCTCCGTTTTTCGACGCAGTCGCTTTCGACAAACAAAGAACACGAACCACTGGAAATGTAGGCAATTAATCTTTTATTTTCCTCAAATGACGCGTTTCGGGCACCACTTGCCCTTGATCACATATTCGAGAGAGCCGTACGCCATCTTTTTTAAATGCAGTGAACTCTAACCACGTGGTAAAACAAACATAAAAGACACACTTGCACATTATTCTGCTGGTTATAGAGTCTGTTTTCTTTAACCTCTATCGTGGTGACTTGCCAATAATCAAAAGCAGTTTTGTAAATGGTAATGAAATACACATAGTTAAAATGAAATCAACAGTATGAATTAATATATGCCCGTAATCATAATATATATATGTAGGATGATAAATTAATAATTAATTTAAAATACCACCATGTAAAATAACATCACAATGAAATGTGTTTGTATAAACACAATCCGAACCCCAGAGATACCAAATCGGGAATTCCATATATATATATATATGCAAAGTCCACAAGGTACCCAAAGGTGCGGGGCACACTCTTACATCAGCGCATTCAAATTGAGGCAAGGAACAGGAGCATCCAGCGCCAGTGGAGCCTGACGCGTTTCGGGCTACGCCCTTCTTCTGAGGCTTACTGTTACTCAATGACTGCCAACAAAAGGACTCCAGAAATACTCCCATATTTATTCAAATATTGAACTCAGGTGAGTATAATAACCACAAAGCATTCTGGGACTGGTTGCTCAGTTCTCACCCTTTCAAGTTAACGCCAGATGAATCTGCTACGCTGATCTTTACACCAGCAGCGGAGCCGTTAGAATCCATGGTGGTGCGCCCCCCGGCCGGGTCGGCCATAAATTATGCAAAGTCCACAAGGTACCCAAAGGTGCAGGGCACACTCTTACATCAGCGTATTCAAATTGAGGCAAGGAACAGGAGCATCCAGCGCCAGCAGAGCCTGACGTGTTTCGGGCTACGCCCTTCTTCTGAGGCTTACTGCTTACTCAATGACTGCCAACAAAAGGACTCCAGAAATACTCCCATATTTATTCAAATATTGCACTCAGGTGAGTATAATAACCACAAAGCTTTCTGGGACTGGTAGTCCTTAACATGAATCCCCAGTGGGCTGGAAGCAGGCATTAAGTAAAATACGATTCCAATTCACGGGTGCTTCTGCTCAGTTCTCACCCTTTCAAGTTAACGCTAGATGAATCTGCTACGCTGCTCTTTACACCAGCAGCGAGCCGTTAGAATCCACGGCGGTGCACCCCCCGGCCGGGTCGGCCGTAAATTATGCAAAGTCCACAAGGTACCCAAAGGTGCGGGGCACACTCTTACATCAGCGCATTCTAATTGAGGCAAGGAACAGGAGCATCCAGTGCCAGCATGCTGAGTGCAATATTTGAATAAATATGGGAGTATTTCTGCGCAGCCCCTTTCCAGGAGCCAATTATGACCCAGGGACACCTTCCCCCAGGGCTGGCTCCCGCTATGTCCGGGTGTGCCCACCCCTCGGACGTAGTAGTTTCACTGCCTGCACTAGTGCAGGCAGAGAAACCTGTGTTTGCTCTCGCTTGGTGGGAGAAATTTTAAAGTTCCCACCAAGTGAGAGTAAGCACTAAGTCCGCTCCCAGCTGGTGGGAGCATAAAAAATGCTCCCAACCGTTTGAAGCAGACTTTCCATCTGTTTTCCCACCCGGTGTGAAGCATTTTTAGCTGCTCCCTGTGGGCAGGAGCAATGCTGGCTGCTACTGGAGATGGGAAGCCAGCTGGGGCCACAGGGACATCGGGGCTCCCCTTGCAGCCCCCAACAATGTTAAAGTCGGTGCCCTGGGTGGGCTCCAGGGCACCCACCCTTTAATGGTCGGGCCCTGGGGGATTAATAATGTCAGTGCAGCATTTGCTGTAAAATTATTGATGAGAAAACTGTGCATGGCAAGGGCGCAAGTTCTAGTTACCTTAGGGCAGGAGTTATTATTTCTTGAGATAACTCTAATTATAACTGCTGAATTTCTATGGTTTTGTGTCTGTGAAATCTGAACCTAACTATAATGGCCTTGCAACCTTTGGTTTTTTAGTGAATTTCTATGTTTAAAAAAATCTATTTCCTAACTATAACATCCCTGTAACCTTTGTTTTTTTCAGTGCATATATATATATATTAACTGAAAAAACCATAGGTTTCAGGCACGTTATAGTTAGAAATTAACATTTAAAAAACCTTAGAAATTCACTGAAACAACCATAGGTTTCAGGGACGTTATAGTTAGAAATTAGCATTTAAAAAACCTTACAAATTCACTGAAAAAACCATAGGTTTTAGGGACAGTTATAGTTAGTTGGACATTTCACTCGTACAAAACCATAGAAATTCCCCGTTATAGTTAGTTCAGCTAACTATAACTCGCGCCCGCAATGCACTGCTGATGACGTCACATATTACATCACTCATGACATGGTCAGTGACATCACTGATGACATCACTGATGACATCTCAAATGACATCACTGATGACATCATCCATGTGAAAATTTCATGCATCTTCTCACACCCTAATATAACTTTTGATACACCCACTCTAAATTACAGACTACCATTCTCAAAACCATAGACACTCCAACACCAATAACTACATACCCACTCACTGATTCTTAGGTCTACACACACATCCACTCACTCACCCGTACAGTCACTCATACTTATGGTCACTCAGTACAGGACTATCATGTGCACTCATACACCTATATAGACACTCACACACCGCCACTCATCCATAGAGGTACTCACACACCTAGTCAGTCATGGAAATAATTAATCACACTGCCATTTACTCAGATATACAGTTATACACACACCAGCTCAATTACTCATACAAATACTAGCACATTCTTACGCTCTTATACAATCAATGATACAAGCACACACTCATCCATACAGCCACTCTCACAATAACACACTCTCATTTGTAGCCAATTATGTACTCCAACACACATATACACTACTTTTCACATATGTAGTTACTCACACATGTACCACTGAGATATCCATTCACTCACTAACACACCCACAAACACACACTCACCCACCCATACAGTCCATCACAGATGCACTCTTGAAACCATGCACCCAGTGAATCACCCATCTATGCTCAGAGTCACACACACCCCACCCACACAAACACTCAGGCACCCATACAGATACTCAGACAACAAATCAATAACCCATATAGACACTCATGTAGCTATTTGCAAACCCATGCAGTCACTTACACACCAACAGACACACGGATACAGACATTCACACAGTTTACTCACTAACCCATGCATTCAGAAAGATATGTTTAATCACTCACTTATAGAGTCAGTTACGCACCTACTAAATCATCCATTCAGACACTTATACACCCACTCATTCTTCAATACGCCTTTCCCTATATATATTAAACATATTTAAACTTTACAGAAACACACAGTCACTGGATGATGTCATCAGTGATGTCATTTGAGATGTCATCAGTGATGGTTTTTTTTTTGGCCCTGTGGGTCCTTGTGGGACCCCCTAAGCAGGCCTAGGGGGTCAGGGTGTTTCTACCCTGCCCCCTTTTTGCGTTTTGCGCACATGTTTCTCTGATTTCTTGTGCCTTGGTTCTACCGAGGCACAAGATGGCTGCCAACACTTCCTGGTTTGGAGTGTTGACAGCCAATTAGCATACAGCTCGTGATCGGGAGGGTGCGCGGATCCTCCGCGGCCATAGATATATATGTGTTTTTACTTTTGATTTTCTCAGCAACTACTGAACGGATTTAAACCATTTTACAAAAAGGGTTCTTTCTGAACCAAGAACTACCTCTTTGCCAAATTTGGTGTAATTCCGTTCAGCAGTTCGGGCTGTAGCCGTGTCTAAAGTTTCCTATGGAAAATTGCACGGGGAAAACATGTTTTGGGACCCCCCTTTTTTCTCGGCCCCCGCTTGCCGAATCACCCCGAATCCTTCAGGATAGGAGCGGACCAGAGCGCCCCACGAGTTTTGAAAATTTCGCGAAGATTCGTCAACCGGCGCCAAAGTTATTGGAAATAGAATGTTGTGAATTTCCCATGGAAAATAGGTCCTAACTATAACTATCTACTGGCGACCGCCAGTAGATAATACATATACATGCATATATATATATATATATATATATATCTTAGTGGCGGTCACCACTGGGTAGTTATTGATAGGTCTGCTTTTCCATGGTTGACCAATCTTCGTAAAACTTTCCCAAAAAAAGTTCATCCACTTCAACTCCTTCCTGGGAAGCTTTGGGGTGATCCGTCCAGTGGGGGCAGAGAAAAAAGTGGGGTCCAAACCACAAAATCCCCATGCATTTTTCATAGACTCTTATAGGCAAGGGTACAGCAAAAACTGCTGAACAGAATTGCACCAAATTCATCAGGAAGCTAGATCTTGGTTCACAGATTGTGCTTTTTGTGATGTGGTGTAAATCTGTTCTGTGGTGTTTTATAGATATTAAGGGTCAAAAATAATTTTATATTGAGGCAGCTGGGCTTGCAAGAGTCTTGCGGGCGTCCCACGAGAAAGCAAATTCAAAAATGGAGGCCTTTGATTGGTCTAGAGGCCCATTTTTCCTGTGAGCCTTTATGCTCTTGCGAGAGGCTCCCACAAGTTCCGTAAGAGTGAGCGCTCTGATTGGCTGGCTGGTGGGTTTTTAGAAATGAAATGTCTGCCATTAGAGTTTACTGTGAAAAATTGGAGGTGTTGTGGAAATGAAGTAAAAAAACTATATAAGGAGAAAGCATAAAGACATGCTGTCCCCCTAGATTTAGAGAGGAGGTGTCTAAGGGATAACTACTATAAGGAAAATAAATGCGTATTGTTTTTAACTAATTTTTATGATCTTGCGGGATTCTCACAGGATCATGAATAGTAAAAGGAGCAGATGAGTACTCAATACACTCTTCTAGTTGGAATGCATATTATGGCTCTTGTTTTTGAGAAGAAGTGTGTAACAGATAAGTACTGTGATAGGTAGAAGGTTCATTCTTTTAAAAAAACAATTATGATCTCGAGAGACTCTCGCAGGATCATGAAAAGTAGGAAGAAATAGATGATGTTTATGTTTAAATTTGTTTTTGTTGTTGCAGCAGTAAGCGTATGAGGCATACTAGACATCAGCCAGCGTGGCATCAACATTCAGTCACTGCTAGCAATTTTAGCAACTTATAAGAAAAGGAGCTTTCCACATTCCCCCCTCCCTTAACCCCTCCCCTCCCCCGGGTGTTGTGCAAACTACTATTTCCACATTGGTTGTGCGATGTGTATCCCACCAGAGGTGGACTCGGGTTGAATTACACTGTTGGCTCGGTCAGGTGTAACAATTTTAGGTATCTAGGGCAGGTAAGTTCTATGAATTCCTGGGAAAGAAGTGTTATGAAAGGCTGCCAGATCTCCCGGAATGTGTTCCCCTGTTGCATGAGTGTCGATGAAAGCCTCTCCTTGCCCAACAAATACCAGATTCGGTGTAACCAATTCTGTCTAGGCGGTACCCTGTCTGTGCCCCAGAATGCCAGTATGGATTGGTGGGCTGCCCTTAGGCCCAGCACTACGTATGAGGGAAATTGGGGGAGTTGGGTATTGAAATGCGTATCGATATCTGACAAAATCTCTTCCCAGAATTGTGTTAGTTTGGGGCATTCCCACAGAATGTGCACCAGTGTCCCAGGGGAGTCACAGCACCTCAAGCACCTATCTCCTCGTTCTGGGTTCCCTCTGTGTAGACGGACCTGGTTTAAATTCCAATATGTAGAGATTTTTGATGTTGTTTCTATATTGAAGCATTAGGTGCTGTACCTCGCACCCGGTAATAAATGTCCCGCCATTCTCCGAGGGTCTATTGCCACCCCAACTCCCATTCCCATCGCAGTTGAGCAGGGGTTTTTGAGTCAAGCTCCCCGCCAGCATCCCATACAGTTCGGAAACAAGGTGCCTGTCAGAATCCTTGCTAAGGAGCCACCTCTCAAACTCAGTCAGGTATCGCTGCGCAGCCCCCTGCACCGTCGGCTGCATCAACCAATGCCGAATCTGAGTATAACAGACTCGTTCTCCTTCCAGGATTGTAGACTCGTCCCTTAAGGTGTCGAACGGGATGGGGCGCTCATCGTTGAAGAAAGGGCCAATCAATCTACATCCCGACTTTTGTGTCGCATTAAACACGACGCAATCCAGTTCTGGGGTAAAGTCATGGTTCTCCACCTCCGGGGTGAGTGGGGAGGGGAACGATGAGAGACCCCCCGAGTCGCCACTGCATCCCAGACCCTCAGGGTGGGCGCAGTGATCGCAGATAAGTAAAGATTGGCGGGTGGTGAGACCGGCCTAAGAAAGGGATCGTCCACAGGGCTGTTACTGCTAACACTCTATCCATGAACAGCCACCCCTTTTTCTGATTTCAGGCGCAACCATTCCACTAAGAAACTAGGCTGTGCAGCCTGGAAGTAGAGTAAGATCCATGGGATACCCAGGCCGCCCTCCGCTGGGGCCCACCAACTATGTTCGTGCCTCATCTGGGAATGCCGACCTGCTTAGAAAAAAGTTTTGGAAAGTGCTCTGCAGAGTCTGGAGCGTCCCCAGCGAGGGCCACAGAGGTAGTGTCTGAAACATATATGAGATCCTCGGTAGGACTGTCATCTTCAGCGCAGCGATACGTCCCAACCATGAGAGAGAATACAGCAACCATCGAGCTAGATCAGACCTCACCCTCCCGACCAAATCACGATAATTGAGAGACACCACCTCTTGAATTGTCAGGGCAAGTTGGATACCTAGTTACGTGATAGAGCCCTATGCCCATTGGATCGAAAGGGTATGGGTGAGATATTCATTTGTTTCCTGTGAGACTGTGAGACTCAATGCCTGTGATTTGGCAAGGTTGATCTGAAAACCCGAGACTGCCCCAAAAAGCCTCACCTCCTCTAAAAAGCCCTGTAGGGCCTCTCTTGGATTTTCAAAGGAAGAAATGACATTGTCTGTGTACAGAGTTATGAGCTGTTCCTCTCCCCCGAAGCGTATCCCTGTAGCCCTCGGGTCATCCCGGACCCTCTGTGCGAACGGCTCCATGTCGCATGAATAGCAGAGGGGATAGGAGGCACTCCTGCCGCATGCCTCGTCTGATGGGGAAGACATCCGAACTTCTACCGTTGACCCTGACGAAAGCCCCGGTACCCCATACCCACTCAGTACCCATGAGCATAACTGCTCCCCTAGGCCGAAGTGTTTCAGTACCGCTGCTAGGTAAGGCCAATGGACGCAGTCGAATGCTTTCTCCGCGTCGATAGAAAAAAGCATAGTCTCGCGCTGAGAGCGAGCGGCCTTGTCTATGAGGTGTAAGATCCGCCTGGTGTTATCTGAGCACTGCCTATTAGGAATAAAATCCGCCTGCTCCGGATCAATCAGCCCAGGAATGAGGGGAGTGAGGCGGGCCGCCAGAATCCCCGTGAACAACTTTGCATCGACGTTTAAGAGCGAGATGGGTCGATAGGACCCGCATTGTCTCTTGTCTTTGCCTGGTTTCGCTATGACCGCCACAGAGGCCTCCGTCATTGATGGGGGAAGCGTAGCTGAGCCCATGATCGAGTTGAAGACCCTGGTGAGGAGAGGGGCCACGGAGTTGCAAAATACTTTATAGAAAGTAGCCGGGAAGCCGTCTGGGCCTTGCGATTTATGTGGCTTCAACTTGGAGATCGCGGATATGACCTCTTTTATTCTGATCGGGTTATCTAGGCTTGCCGCCTGGTCCGCTGTTAAACGCGTTACCTTAGCTCATTGCAGGTACTTCAAGATGTTCTGTGACGGAGATCTTGTGCTGAGTAGAGGTCCTTGTAGAAGGATCCAAACCTAGCTGCCACCAACTCATTTCCCTCGATCACAGTCCCCTCTTTTGACAGCAGAGCTTCAACCGCATTGGCCTGCCGCTGCCCTTTGAGTTTGTTCGCTAACATTCTCCCGCATTTGTTACCCCCCACGTAAAAGGCATGTTTGAGGCGTAATATTGAGTACTATGTGCTATCTAAATCCAACCCAGCCAACTGTTTCTGACAGCCTCCAATTGTCACCAGACCCTAGGCGCCCCAGTACAGTGGTGTATGCGTTCAAGTTCCCGCACTTGTTGTTGCAATTGTGTGCGCTTATCTCTCCTGACTTTGTTGTCCGCCGCAGAAATGGTGAGAAATTCCCCTATAATTACCGCTTTCATTGTATCCCAGACCATAGCAATCGGCGCCTCAGTACTGTCATTGATCCCCAGGTAATCTCTGATCGCCTTTTCTATTTATTTAACTATCTCCGGTCTGCAGAGTAGTGTTTCGCGTAGCCGCCTGGAGCAGGACATCTGGCTATGTAGCAGGAGGGCAAGGTCCAGCAGGACCGCGGAATGATTGGATAGGGATCGGGGCTCAATCTCCACTGAGCATGTTGCCGCCTGAACCTCCCAGGATCCCAGAAAGTAGTCGAGTCTGGCATATGATTTATATGCGTGAGAGTAGAAGGTGTAATCCCTTGACTCTGAGTGAGTGGCCCGCCATAGATCTTTCAGTCTCATTTCCTGTAGCCATAGGGCCCTCCCTGGAATAACCGCCCCCGTTGCTCACTGCCTCTGTGTCGACCGACCTAGCTCATTGTCGAAAACCAGGTTTAAATCCCCCCTAAGACCACCCATCGATCCTGTGTAGACATGATGTCCGCCGCTGCTCCATGTAAAAACTGTTCCTGACCCTCGTTGGGAGCATAGATGGTCCCTAAGATTATGGAGTAAGAGCCAAAGTGGATGCGATATCCCAGGAGGCGGCCTTTAATCTCTGCCACCTTCATCCCCACCTTCCCACGAAAGGAGCGGGAGAACAGCAATGCTACCCCAGCCATCTTGTGTGGTAGTGAGGAGATGAACTGCTGTGGGAATGCTCAGCATTTGAGCCTGTGCCAATCTATGTTTAGTAAATGTGTTTCCTGTAGTAGACAGACATCCACTTGAGAGTGTTCCAGATATGAAAGGATAGCCCTCCTTTTGACTGGATTGTTCAGGCCTTTAACATTGAGGACCAGCACCCTCAAACATTTAGCTAACAACGCCATAAAGGCCGCCAGTCTGGCTGCTGATATGCTTTTGGGACCCCTTCCCCTACCACTCCCTCTTGGACATTGTATGCTCCATCTGACCCAATTGTGGAGAAAAAAATGAACATTGACTTTGTGACGGGCACCCATTAACAAGCCCCTAAACAAAAACAGTGAACACCCAAAGTCCCTGGAGCGGGGAAGGAGATGAATAGTCCATCTCCCCACCAGTGGTTGAGTCTCTGTATGGGATAGTGGCCAAGTCCTCCGCGTCCCACTCAGTCCCCTCAGCCCACGGCTGCCCGACCCCCCGCTGGCAACCCCAAAGCAACGTACACCAACTCAGTTGGGATAGTTAGATGCTGCATCTTCCGCTAGTTTGTCCAGCAGTTCCCTTGTTTCTGATGCCATAGTCGCCTGATCCGGCCTGCCCCCCCTCACGGCCGATAGGGCCCCGGCGCCATCTCCAGCAGACCTCCGCTCCATGTCCACCTGACTGTGTCTTCTGCCATATGTCCTCCTGAAGCTCAATCTGCAGCAGTTCACACGCCTCTGTCAGGGAGCAGAATTGATAGAGCTGGTCCTGCCATCAAAAGATCAGTCTGAAGGGGTGCCCCCAGGCGTAAGACAATTTCTTCTTTCTCAGGAAGTCGTGACCAGGCGAAACTCTCACCTCTTCTGGAGAGTAGAGGCCAGAAGATCCTGATATAAGTGTAGGGTCTGACCCCGAAAGGTGATGGATGGCGTCATCTGGGCCACCGTAAGAATCCGTTCCTTCAGGAAGAAATAGTGGACACAGGTCAGGATGTCCAGCTGGTGAGTCTGATCAGGGCCCCAGCCCCAGCCCCAGGGTGGGCTCTCTCCAGACAGATCTCCGATGCCGGTGTTCCCCCAGGATCTGGGCGAACAGGGCCGCCACAAAGGCCTCTATGTCTTCCCCTTCCGGCTCATGAGGGGCCCCCATATTCGAATATAGTTTCGCCTGGACCGATTTTCCACATCCTCCGCATGTGCTTGTAGGTCTAATTGTTGGTCCAATAAGCGGATGACTTCTTGTTGGAATTGTTTGATTTCCTCATTCCATGAGGTCTCACTTCCCTCCAGGGCTTCCACCCTGTCACCAATGCCTGTCACCTCCTTCCAGACCACTTGTAGTTCACACATAAGGTCTCTTTTGATCACTAAGATGTCATCTCTCAGGGCCGAAAATAAGGCCTCCAGGCAGGGACGTGTGACCGGAGCCTCTAGGTCCTCCCCAGATGGCAAGGCCACCCTACCCGTGCCTCCCCGGGGCTTTTGTTTCTTGGAGCCCGTTGGCTTCATAAGCATGTCTTTGACACGTTAGGTCTCTTTTGATCACTAAGATGTCATCTCTCAGGGCTGAAAATAAGGCCTCCAGGCAGGGACGTGTGACCCGGAGCCTCCAGGTCCTCCCCAGATGGCGAGGCCACCCTACCCATGCCTCCCTGGGGCTTTTGTTCCTGGGAGCCCGTTGGCTTCATAAGCATGTCTTTGATGGAGCTCCCCTTCTTTGCTCTCGCAGACCCCATCCCCTCAGCCCTGCTGGGCTCTCCAGATGAGACCGGGAGTATTCTTTGTGTTGGACCGGCCCCACCACACTCGGTCAGCCCCTTTACTGTGTCAAT
Organism: Calotriton arnoldi; assembly: GCA_963921515.1. Classification (NCBI taxonomy): domain Eukaryota; kingdom Metazoa; phylum Chordata; class Amphibia; order Caudata; family Salamandridae; genus Calotriton; species Calotriton arnoldi. Next base: position 17,418 of record CAWUFW010020003.1, read on the forward strand.
ACCTCATTAAATCTGCATCAACGCATGTCCTGCTAGTCCGATACAGGGAGGTGACCCCCCTCAGACATCCGGTCCAGTAATCCGCAGTCCAGCGGGTAATGAGCCTGGGGCTCCCCTAAAGCGTCCGCCCAGAACCTTTCTTGGGCCCTTTATTTTTAGCTCTCACCCCAATGCTCCTGGCCCATGGAGTCCATTCGTGTCAGCCCAAGTAAGCCTCCCTACCATGGGGGCCCCACTTTGCCGCACCGGGCTGTCCTGTGTCTTTTCTCTGACCTTGCTCTTCTCTCTGCCGGTAGCTCGCCAGCGGATCTACCGGCTCTCCAATGCGACGAGGGCTCAGAGCACCCGCAGCGACCAACAGCAAATTGCTCCGGCCACCAGCCCAGGCGTGGAGGATGGTCTGGCCCATCCCTTCCCAGGACCAGGCCGCTCTCACAGGACTCAGTGTCTCTGCTGTCCGACTCTTCTCTGCGGGAGGCCGTCAGCAGGCCCCCATGTGGGGCACGGGATCCTTCTGCACTAACCACTCCTTCTGGGGTCGAAGGGATCTCTCGTCGATCAAGGGGGGCCCCCTCCATGCAAGCCTCAGGGGGCCCGCTTTGTCAGAGATCAGGTGCTGCTCCGGGCCCCACCACTGTTTTTGCTGCCTCCTCCCATCCCCCTCCTGATGCCGCTGCCCACCGGGCAGTGCGTCGTGGCCCAAGATGGCTGGTCAGGCCCCACCGCAGACCACACTCTCGAGGGGCCCACTCACTGTCTCTTAGAAGCACCTCTGTGACGTCTTCCAACTCCCACTCAGGTCCGTCTGGACTTGCTGTTCAGCGATCGGAGCCCAATACGTCGACCAAGGCCCCCGGCCACTCACTCCGCAACGCAGTCTGGCCCGGGAAATGGCTCTGCTTGCTCCCGCAACGGTCCCAGATCACCCTCTCATCGTTCTGGCCCCAGATATTTAGTCGGGGCCACCCTTGCTCTGATGAGGGCCCACCCGCCTTAACCTATGCTCCGCCTGTATTGTACCCCGCTTTGGTAAGTCTTTGCGGGGCCAGCGTGGAGGCCGCACTGCACCAGAGCTGGAGAGACCGAGACACACTGCTCATACCGTTGCCATCTTCATGGATGATGTTTAAATACACTCTGGTATGCACGCTTTTTACTGTAGGAAGGAATCTTACTGGAGACGGTGTTTATCAGAGTTTACTATTTATGTTCATTGGCTTGTGAAGAGTTGTGAGTACAGTTAAGGCTCATCCACACACCCTACTATGCACACTCATCATCTGAGATAGAGGCCTGAAGGGAGAGGCCAGTCCCTCCCCACACCAAACTAAGCACAGCCATCATCTGAGAGAGAGGTCTGAAAGGAGAGTCCAGTCCCTCCCTCCACCCTATTACGCACACCCATCATTACAGAGAGAGGTCTCAGAAGAGAGGCCAGTCCCTCCACACATTCTATTGTGCACACCCGTCATCTGAGAGAGAGGTCTGAAAGGGGAGGACAGTCACTCCCCACACCATACTACACACAGCTGTCATCTGAGGGAGAGGTCTGAAAGGAGAGCCCAGTCCCTCCCCAAACCCCACTATGCGCATCCATCATACAGAGAGAGGACTCAGCAGAGAGGCCAGTCCCTCGACACACCCTACTACGCACACCTGTCATGTGAGAGAGAGGTCTCAAAGGAGAGGGCAGTCCGTCCCAACACCCTACTAAGTACAGCCATCATCTGAGAGAGAGGTCTGAAAGGAGAGGATAGTACCTCCCCAAACCCTACTACGCACACCCATCATTACAGAGAGAGGACTCAGCAGAGAGGCCAGTCCCTACCCACTCCCTACTATGCACACTGAGACAGAGCTCTGAAAGGTGAGCCCAGTCCCTCCCCAAACCCTACTACACACACCCATCACTATAGAAAGAAGTCTCACCAGAGAGGCCAGTCCCTCCACACATCCTACTACACACACCTGTCATCTGAGAGAGAGAGGTCTAAAAGGAGAGGGCAGTCCCCCCCAAACCCTACTATGCACATCCATCATTACAGAGAGAGGATTCAGCAGAGACGCCACTCCCTCTCCACACCCTACTATGCAGACCCATCATATCAGATAAGAGGTCTCACCAGAGAGGCCAGTCCCTCCACACACCCTACTATGCACACCTGTCATCTGAGAGAGAGCGGTCTGAAAGGAGAATCTAGTCCCTCCCCACACAATACTATGCACACCTGTCACCTGAGAGAGAGGTCTGAAAGGAGAGACAAGTCTCTCCCCACACCTTACTATACACACCCATCATCTGAGAGAGTGGTCTCAAAGGAGAAGCCAGTCCATCCACACACCCTCCTATATACACCCGTGATTTGAGAGACCACTCCCTCCCCACTCATTACTACACACACACCTGTCATATGAGAGAGAGGTTCCAAAGGAGAGGCCAGTCTATCCACTCACCCTACTACGCACACTCATCATCCGGAAGAGAGGTCTGAAAGGAACGCCAGTCACTTCCCATTCACTCTACTACATGCATCCATCATCTGAGAGAGAGGTCTAGAAGGAGAGGCCAGTCCATCCACACGCCCTACTATGCACACCCATCATGTGAGAGAGAGGCCTCAAAGGAGAAGCCAGTCTCTCCCCACTAACTACCATGCACACACATCATCCGAGAGAGAGGGCCGAGTGGAGAGGCCAGTCCCCCCCACACCCTACTATGCATATCTGTCATCCAAGAGAGTGGTCTCAGCAGACAGGTCAATTCCTCCACACACCCTACTATGCATACCTTTCATCTGAGAGAGAGGTTTGAAAGGAGAGGGCAGTAACTCCTCATACCCTAGTGTGCACACCCATTTTGCAAGAGAGGCTAGTCCTTTCCATATACTACTATTTCCCTACAATACTGTTGTATCTTGCGAGAGTCCTGCAAGAGTAGAACACAAGCTTCAGGGAGTGAAGCTTGCAGCATGAGGCTTGTATGGTCCTGCAAGATGTTTGCAAGACCCCCATGGAAAATTACTGGGCCTGCCACAAGATGTTTTATGTTCCCGCGAGAGTCTCGTGAGATCATATGGGGAGAGGTAGAAAAAAAGGGCCAAGGTGAACCAATAGTTAACATTCTTATTACATGGTTGAAGAAATGCTGTGATATAATTGGCTGCAGAGCCAGAGAGAGCTCAGATTGTTCTAAATGCTTTGGAGGAGAAGGAAGTTTCTTCCAGTTGTGTTCAGCAGATGTGACTTAATTTGGAACTGAAAGAGACATGTGTTTTCAGCTGCATTTAAGAAACAGCTCCAAGTTCAGGTATTTAATAATATATTTTATGAACTTTTTTTGAGAGGTGTCGGTAAGTGCACTACTGTTGGTAAATGTATTCTACACAAGGTTTACTGAGTCAAAAGCTGTTAGTAGAGGTGTAGATTTCTAAGTATAGCTTTTGGGAAGTAGAAATTAGAATGTAGAGAGATATCAGCATGTACTGCATGTTGTGTTAAAAAATTAACTGTTCCATCTGTATGTTGTTATAAGTAAAAGAGGCAATGTTTCTCAAATTCTATAAAACAGAAAATCTGCAATCTGTTAATATAAGCCTGAGTGCTTTTATGAACCTTACTGTACACATACTTTAGACCTATGAGATGTTTGAGTGGAGATATTGCTATTTATAGATTAAAACACTGTGCTCACTGTTAGGAAAGGTGTATCAGGAGGACTATGTTGCTGTATAAATTTTAATGGAACCAGTGTTTATGGCATGTTATAATTTAACTTTGAAAACAATGCACTGGTTGAGGGTGTGGAATTTTTCAGGAGAAGGTAATAACAAGTTAGTGGTACAGTAGATATAAATGTATGATTGTGGGTGAAATATTTAGAAACATTTACAGAATATAGTGATGTATCTCTACTAACAATTATTGATCAGTTTGTAACTTTGAATTTTTTAATTATTTTGGCTTTTTTTAGTAGGAAAATGGAAAACAGAGGTAGTGAAAAAGAAAAGTGTTATGTCACAAAATATATGGAGGAGGAAAACATAACTTGCTCACTTTGAAAGAACAGAAGCCGGAAAAAATATCTGTGTGGAAAGTGAAAAAAAAACATAATTGCAGAACTGATTATGTTTCTATTGCCTAGGGGAACATTTGTGTTCTTGGAGAAAGAAGCTTGTTCTTTGCCGCTCCACTTGTTTCTGATGAGAAAATAATCTGGTTACATAAGCAGCAAAAAAGGGCTTTATTTAGGTAAGTAGGGTGTTGTCTGCTTGAGCAGTAATTACCTGGGGAGGCAGAGTATCTCCCAGTTGAAAGGACATGGAAGCACTTGAAGAGATCTCTAGTTCGGCTGCACGAGCTAACTCTGCCCGAGCTAAGCTTTGTTAAAGCGTGGATGTTTGTGCTTCCACATTTTTCTAATGTGTATAGTACACTGCTTCTTTCTACTCTCCCGGCTGAACTTCTTTTTTACAAAGTTTATACATTTCAAGCTTTGCTGAGACTATTTTGCCACCTAGCCTGATATGGAAACATTGCCAAAATGAACATTTGTTGGCAGGTTGAGGCGGCTGAAAGAGAGCGAGCCAAGAAAGACTACCCACACCAAAATAAAATAGACAAAGAAGGGAAAAGGATGGAGTGTTTGGTTCTTACTCATCAGACTCAGACAAACATATTTAAATATATTTGTTGTAGGTGTGCCGTGTTATTGATTGGTTTTTGTTATACCTGCTGATCAGCCAGTGTGACTGTGGTGGTGGAATGTTGGTGAGTGAGGTGGCTGTGGAATGTTGGTGAGTGAGAGAGTCAGTTGGAGGATGGGCTGAGCAGCAGGAAGGCTGCTCCTGGTGGGGCTCTACATCATAACATCTATCCTGAATAAATCTACTTAATACTTACATGGACTACGAGACATCTTTATTACAACATATTTTGGCGACGATTTTGAAAAGACCTACGTGTGCAAGTGGACTGAAACAAAGCTGAGTAATCTACTGAAAGAATACATTTTTTAACCCGTTCGATGCGTCGGACGGCCCACGGCCGTCCGACGTCACGGTGGGCGTGTGCGGAGGACGGCCGGGGGCCGTCCGAGACAGCCCACTCATTATTTCACCCGCACTGCGGCGGAATTCGCGCCGCGGTCAAGCGGTTAAGGATCCTTGGAAACTTGATGTGCTGAGAAAGACAGTATGCCCTCTAGCCCCACCAGTGTCCTATTCTACCGGACAGCCTACCAGCCAGGGCATGCTGGAACCTTTTACACCCTCACAGGCGCTTTGCAGCAGTGTCATTCCCAGTATTCATCTATGTGCCTTCCTGCCAGCTGTGTTTCAGGAGATGGGCTGCTGGCTTGTTTGCGTGTGCTGGGAATGCTGTTAGCACACTAGAAGCGACTTGTAGTGCTGTTGTGAGGAACCTAAGGTGCGATGATGGCGTTAATTACAGGCACCGTTTTGCTGTGAAGGAGAGCGTAAAGAACATTTTGTTGAGACCAGAGAAAATCAGGTAACTGTTGCAGATATGTTATACGGCATTTTAAAAGTCAACTGAGGTGATTTTGAGGAGTTACTGGCCGTTACTGGTCACAGCATTTAAAAGAGCCACAAGACTGTGTTGAATTCACTCGCGCACACCTTACCTTCGCGTGAAGGTTCTGTGGAATTCTCCTCGGTCTCCATGGTGTTTCCTCGTACGTCTGCTGCACAGCCAAGTTTACAGCACCAACGTGACTGGAGTCACCCGGCGCTCCAAGAGTTTGCGTGCCGCCATCTTCTTCTGCTTTCCTTCGATATGGCACTCTATGCGAGGAAGCCCTGTCTGTTGCCCGTGAGCGTTTCCTCATCGTTGAGACATCTTGAAATTTTTTGTGTCATACGCCGGTGAGCGTTTCCTCTTCAATTAGTTATATGATGAACTTAAAATAAGCAGTGACGTTCTTCTCAAGCTGAGAGGTTGAAGCCAGAGGTGGTTCCATGTTAGTTTTTCTTCCTCAACCTCGTCATAGAGTCAGTCAAGTTTGCCGCTTCTGCGTGTGTTTTCAAGCTGCTCTGCACAGTATGGATTTGACTTGTGGGTTTAAGGGCAAACTTTAATTCTCGTTTTTATTTTGCACGAATCGAGACTTCTTCCGGAGGAGAACTTACCACATGAGTGCTGGCATGATGTTCGAGCACCCTCTGAAACTGGAGATGTAATAGTCTTTCATTAATACATTTGAAGGGGCTCTTCATAACATCTGGGATGGTCCAGTGCATTAATAAATTTGAAGGGGCACTTATCCGGGTGTGCTTATGATAGATGGATGTTTACCCTTTCTCTTTTAAGGTGTTGTGTTAATGGGTTTATCACCTTTCCTACTCCATCAAGACGAGTAATGTAATTTGTTTGTTCTCCTGGAGTCTTTCTTGGCAAGACGAGGAAATGTTCATCTAAGACTTTCTACTTCAGCAGATTTTGTGATTATAGACATTGTGTTCTTATTGATCTCCCTATGGTGTGGTACTGTCTATATTTTGTCTTCCAGAGATTGTATTGTATGTGTGCAAAACACGTTCTTCACTGGCACGTCAGTGTTTGCATTGGGAGAGTTTTTTTGTTTCTGTGCTGTGTGTTGTGCTGCAGCCGTGGGATGGTGCAGTCCATACGTTTCCTTCTTTTTTGGGTTTGATGCTGTGGTTAAGGGCAGAGAAGAAGCCTAATTTCTGAAATTTGAGTGAGGTTATTTTTACTTTTTGATTACACTTTCCACCCTCACTTCGGGTTTGGGTGAAGGGCATTTTTGAAGTTTTTGCCACCCTTCCTATGGGAAAGGGTGAAGGGCAGATAGGAAGTCGGATGCCGAATTTTGAACAGTGAGTGAATCCATTTTACTTGTTTGGTGTGATGTGTTGTTCCACACTTACCACCCTTACTACGGGTAAGGGTGAAGGGCAGAGGAGATGCCAAAATTTGTTAGTGTTGTGTGGCAGTGTGAAGCCACAGTACATGGGACTTTAGTGTTTTTTCCACTCAGCCTATGGGGTTAGGGTGAAGGGCAGAGAGTGAGCCAGGTCTTGTCGTGTAGTTCCTATATTACCTATACAGGATCTGCGTGTTTGGATAACATAAACTGTGGGATTGGTGGTGGACTGATTCCGTGCACCCCCACCGGATACGTTAGCCTGTCTGTATTAGCTAGCTCACAGTGCCACTAGAGTCTCCTCTTATCGGGGAGAGAATAGTTCTTGGCAACCTCAGAACATGACAACCCTAATCCCTCAGAATCGTAGAAACAATATACTACCTTTCGCTCAGTCACTCGAGCTCACTTAGTTTGTCTCAGAGAGATACACAGAATAAACAGGCTGGGCGTTTCAATAAGTATTTATTGAACAGTTGTTATTCTAGTGTAGAATACATGAGCTGCAACAACCATTAGACACTAGCAGAGATATATGATTAGCAATACTATGAAAGTAAAGGGATGGTATAGTTCTACCATCTTGCAGAAATCATGAATACATACAAGTACATAAAACACATGATAAAAGTGCGTACTCCTACGATGCCTCCCTAACTAGATGTACCTAAATGTACCTAGCATCTGTGTATGTGTTATGCCAAGAATCCCTCTAGGATCTAGTCCACCCCATTACCTGAGAGTTTAGAGAATGTGGGACCCCGTCCTGATCTCGAGTTGGACACCCCGCGACGGATGTTAGACCACTGCTAGCTGGAGCGTCTGCATGCAGGAACCTCAGAGTCTCTGGTCAGTGTGTCAGCAGGGAAGTCACGGTCTCCTCTCTCTTCCTAAGCAAGATGTGCTGTATATATACCCATAGGTCTCCACAGGGTCCTACCTTGCTGTGTTACTGTGTCGGCCTAAAGGATGACGTTGGGCCTGAACTTTATACAGAGATATTATACAGGAGATGGTAATCCTACTGTTAGTCCTGCTGTGCTTCCAAGAAGCCTCATGCATAATGTATGAGAATCGAACCAGGGAAAAACCAGTGTTCTGAATGCAGTGTCATATCTAGGTAAAAGGTCAGTGCCTAAGAACCGTTATGTATGTAATGTAGGGAAGAATATAGGTGAAAGGTTGCAATGTTACCTGCGCCTATATAGGGTACCTATATGGAATATAACAGTCATTGTAGTGCAAGTGTTTTTTTCACTAGTGATTGTTGTTTCAACTTTACCACATGATTGGTTGTAGAGCTGTGTAGTTCTTGCTTGGTTGTTGTGGGGTGTTTTTTCCACACTTTCCACCCTTACTACGGGTTCGGGTGAAGGGCAGTTAGATGTCGCATGGTTCGTGTGGGGTGGTGTTCCACACATTCTTGTTTTGGATGTTTCCCTACCGCGCCCCGTGGTTGGTCCCCTATGTACCACTTGTGTGTTAGCCTGGCCAGCTGGCATGTTTATAGTATCAGGGTTCAGTTGAGGTTTTGTGGTGTGGTAGTGTGGGTGTCTTTTGGTTTGTTAGAAAGGGAGATGGTGTTAGTGTATTCTCATTACCTTTCTCTGTGTTTTTCATTGCTTGTTTCATTTTAATATTTTTTGTGCGTGTATTGTTTCCTTCTGTTATATTCATGCATTCGCATTAGTCCTTTTCTACAATGTTTATGTACATGCAATTGTTCTAATGCTATTCTTTTGCATGCAATAGTTCAAATATCATTCTTTCACATGCAATAGTTTTAATGTCATCCTTTCTAGAGTTCCAATGTTTTTTTGTGTAAAGAAAGGAGATGTGTTATACTTGCTGCTCAACCAGTGTGACTGTGGTGGTGGAATGTTGGTGAGTGAGAGAGTCAGTTGGAGGATGGGCTGAGCAGCAGGAAGGCTGCTCCTGGTGGGGCTATACATCATAACATCTATCCTGAATAAATCTACTTAATACTTACATGGACTACGAGACATCTTTATTACAACAGTTTTGCTGTAATAAAAAAATATAAAGTTACTAGTAATTGTTTTGGTTAATAGTTATTATGCATTTTAATATTATTACAGTATTGCAAGGTTGACTAAAACTAGCAGTTCCATCTTCAAGGACTCCAGAAGTGCTCCTGGATGTATATGTATGTACACAGTACTTTGCACATTTTATGCAATGGAAACCTCTTAATGGAGAAGAAAATGATTTGAATACTGAACCACGGTGATTTGTCATGCAACAATGAGATCTCAGTAGAGAGATCAGTCCTTGTCTACTCTGTAGTAATGAGACCTTTCATACAACAGAGAGGTCTTGGCACAGAGGCCAATACATCTTCATACTCTACTATGCACTACCATCAGCTGGTAAAGATGTAATAGTGGAGAAGGCATTTCTTTTGCACATGTTACTATATATGCTTGTGACTCTGGAGAGACGTTTCAGCGGAAAAGTCTCTCCTTGTGCACACTGTATGATGCCTATTCGTTCCCATGGGGAGCGGTCTGAGAGAGAGGTGAGTTTGTTCCCACATTCTACTACCCACCCCAATCAACCAAGAAGCAGTTCTTAGCAGAGGAGATACTCCATTTCTATACCCTACTATGCACATTTATCACCAAAAGGTAGGAGCAGAGAGAGCTGTCTCTATCCACACTCTATTACACACATGTGTTACTCCTGGGGAGAGGTCTAAGATGACAGAGCAGTCTCTCTAAATGCCCTAGTCTATATGTTAGTCATACAAGAGAGACTTCTCAGTATAGAGGTCAATTGTTCCCCACACCCTAGTTGTATGTCTGTAACCATGGGAAGAGGTGTGAGCAGACAGCTAAGCCCCTCCTCACACCCTACTATGCACACCCATCATAGAAGATAGAGGTCTCAGCATAAGGGTCAGTTCCTCTACACACCCTGCTATGTGTACCCGTTATCCAAGACCGGGGTGTCAGCAGAGACCCCACAGCCTACTATGCATACCCATCACTGTGGGAACTGGTATGAGCATAAATTTCAGAGTAGAGGCTAGTCAGTCCCCACACTGTACAATGAACATCAGTCATTCAAGAGAAGGGTCTCAGCGGAGAGGCCAGTCACTCCATAAACTGTACTATGCTCACCCATCATCCGAGACAGAGGTTTCAGAGGAGAGTCCAGTTTCTCCGCACACTCTATTATGCACATCCGTCAACCCAGAAAGAGGTACCACCAGAGAGGGCAGTCCCTTCACATACCCTACTACGGACACCTGTCAGCCCACTGAGAGGTCTCAGCCGAGAGGATAGCCTCTTCTCACCCTATTATGTACACCCACCAGTACAGAGAGAAGTCTTAGCAAAGAGCCCAGCCCCTTCACATACCCTATGATGCACATTTGTCATTCAACAGAGAGCTCTCAAACAAGAGGCTAGTACCTCTCCACATCCTAGTATGCATATTTGCCATATAACAAAAAATGGCCGCCGGACAGTGAGCTCCTCCAAGTGAGCTCCGGGTTGGGGATAACCAAATCAGTGATATCCCCGTCTAACCCTGCCATCCACCGCCCTACTGCCCCTCTATCATTCCATAACAACACCCCGGGACCCGCAGATTATACTCACGGACCTCACTCACCGTCCCTCGGACGATCGGACTTTGGAGGTGATGGCAGCTTGAGGAGAACATCGGGTGCCCAGCTGATTGACGAACGACTACAGGGAGCTACCATCGACCGCTGCTCTCTAGACTGTGGCCTCCGATCGTACAACACCGACTCCGGCTTGGGCTGCTGGTGGCCGGTCACCGTTCCACCTGGAGCTTGCACCCGGGTGGGTCCCCTGGTGCTGCAAATTCGGCGCCGCAGGCTCCCGCGCCTGCTGCCTGCATGGGGCTGACCCCCTGAGCCCTGAGAAGGGACCCCTGTGTATCGGAACCAGGAATCAAGACTCTGGGAACCTGGAACCAAGACCCCGGTGAGTTCCCCGGTCGCTACCCACTCAACGCCTTGGGCTCCTACGCCCGCAGGGGGCTGACTCCCGGAACCCTTGTAACGGGTCTCCGGGGATCGGAGGTGGTTCCTGGCTCTGGCCGAGCCCCTGGAGCGGCCGCTCGCCTCCGGGTGCTTCCCCGCTACGGACCGAGCACAGACCAGACATCGCACCGGCCTGGACTGGTGCAGCGTTCTTCTCGGCTCCTCTGGGGCATCCTCAGGTCTCCTGCCGACGCTGTGGAGAGGGGGGCCCTAGTTGAGGCCTCCGGTCGTCGGCATCAGCTGCTCTGTTTTTGCCGGGTCGGAAAGGGGAGGGTGAGGCGAGTCCCCTGTTGTTCGGGGATTCGGTCCCCTATTTTTGGGCAGTTATCGCCTCGAGGGCACTCAGCTCGCAGTGGGAAGATGGCGCCTACCTCCCTCTATAATGGCCGGCAATAGAGGTCTCAACAAGCAATGCAAAAGTGGCAGCCATCTTGGAATGGCCTTTATTATTAATCAATGCTCTGCCCAGACAAGAGATACGACAAACGAAACAGTGTAAAGTAACCCTAAACAGGGCAGAAAATGAAGGGAAAGAGTATCCCTATGGAATATAGACCTAATGAAGCAGGTCCACCCTATTATCTCCTGGCTCAATGCTAACACCCTACGATTTTGGTATTGAGACACTGACACTATCACAGTATCACAGTCAGGAGCTGACCTTGTTCCCACTTCAACGTAGAGTGCAGATGGTCACTTCCTCTAGGGACGCCTACTTCCGCTAACCAGCTGAGATGAGACAGCGTCGGCTTGCAAGGCTGCTATGCCTCGCCTCCACTGTAGTTTCTGCAAGGGAAACCTTAATATATCTCGAATTCAACACAAGAATTATCACAGTATCACAGTCAGGAGCCGACCTTGTTGCCACCTCAACGTAGAGTGCAGATGGTCACTTCCTCTAGGGACGCCTACTTCCGCTAACCAGCTGAGATGAGACAGCGTCAGCTTGCAAGGCTGTTATGCCTCGCCTCCACTGTAGTTTCTGCGCCTGGCTGGCCTCTCATACTACCATCCGCCTCCCTAGACAACTATACATGGAATTGACCTTTTATATCCCCCCATGGATCTAGAAAAAGGGACAACCTATGTTCAAAGAAGATAACAACCATTTTGATCTGATCAATAATCTGACACTTCCCTTCATTTCTTAGCCCAACCATCCACAGCAACAAGAGGCAAATACGCATCCTACCTCTCCTCCCATAGATTCATACAGAGCCCGATCTCTCAGCCATAAAATATGCACCCGCCAAACCCTACCTGGAACTCTAGCCTCATGCGCTACGGTCCCAACTCATGGTCCATAAAGTACCCAGAAAATCTGACTAGTAATGCGAAAAAGAACCTAAAGCACAGTACCTTAAAACAGCACCCGGAAACACTTATAGTAGACAACTACCACACCGCCACTAACGGCAACACGAAAACTAACTTCATCTTCTACACAAATCGCCCAACTAAGTGGAAAAACACCTTCCTTCTTTACTTTCAAGTCACCAAATCAGTTAATATCCCCTATGGAGAGAAAATCTCCACAACAGTCACCCCTACCTTTAAAGGGGAACTCACAATCTCTATCTTCAGAACAGGAAACATTCTCGTACAGGCCACCGACCCGCACCTCACCATTTTTGATCGGCACTTCCCAACATTACTCTCCTCTCTAACCCACCAATACCATCAAACCCAATCCCCCCACCCCCACAAAAAAACCAGATACAATCCAATCTCCCGCCCGGACAACCCACGCTACAACTTATGGACATCCACCATCACTAATTACAATCGCACTACCCCATCATCACACTCCGCCGCCAAACACCCTCTACAATGGCCTCCAACGGCTACCACCAGATACAGCAAACGCTCTGCTAATAAACTCCACAAGGTTGTACCGGACCTAACCAGATCGGACTCTAACGACTTCCTTGCCATGACTGAACCTCCTACAGGCGCCCCGTCTTGTCCTCAGGAGACCCGACCCTTCCCTCGCAAACCATCCCCAACTCCTCTACTGTCCCCCCTGACTCGGAGCTTGCCAGTTCGGACTCTAACGACTTTCGTTCCATGACTGAACCTAATACAGGCCCCCCCCTCGACCTCTGGTGACCCGACCCTACCCTCGCGTACGATCCCCAACCCCACTACTGTCCGTACTCTGCCTGCCCTAACCATCCCCACACCCAACATCACCATTAATACCTCGGACACTGACCTCCCGCTAGCAACTGCCCACTCCCCCCTCCCCGACCCTCCGCCACATGCCCTAGCCGCCCCCACTGCTAACCACACCGCCAATCCCCCAGGCACGGACTTACTCCTTACCATTGCTCACTCCACTCCCTCGGACGCAAGACCCACAACACCTCCTCCTAACCTCCTGACCGGAAGTACCAACGAACTGACCCCTCACGTCCTATCTATCCCCACTCCTAACCCCAAGGTTGCCACCCAATCCCACAACCCAGTACCCTCTTCCTCCACAGACCCTGATCATACACTGCCCCTGACGAAGACGTCATGCCCTCTCAGCACACTCTCCCAGCTACTGACCCGAATGGAGCAGAAAATAGACTCCCTAGCGGCAGATATCCTACACCTTCATCTAAGCCTCCCCAACCGAGTTAATCCTCCTTGCTCACACACGGCGGGTAACTACACACCTTCCCCCCAGACTACCTCCTCCATGGCCCCACTTGGCACCCCGTGGCCCACCAATCCTTTGAGGAATCAGGCTCATCGTCCCAGCCGAACACTCCGACCCATTTCAGAACGTGAAGCTGATGTTATCAATGACTCTTACCTCGAAATTAGCCAGAACTCGGCCGCATTGACAATCCCAGTTTTAGTGAGCTCTAATAGAATCCCTAGACCTGTCCTCTCGCCCAGACCCCCAGCTCAATACACTTCCATATTCACACAGCACACACCACCTCTGAGGCGCTCCGGCCTCTATCGTGCATGCTCTTCAATTGCAGATCAGCAGTACAACACGCCACAGACATTGCTGAAGTCATACTCGCGGAAGATTTAGACATCGCATTCCTCACAGAATCCTGGCTCAATGACCACTCTACCCCCATCCTAGACCTTCTCACCCCCCCAGGCTACAACATCATCAGACACGACAGACCGATCAAAACTGGTGGCGGCCTTGCTATCATCCATAAAGAAGGAATACAGCTTACCAGATTAAAATCCACAGAATACCTGACTCTTGAGTACCTATGTGTTGAACTCACAGCCAAAGGCTCCACGCCAATCAAATTTCACACCATCTATCACCCTCCGGGTGATCGTACCCTCTTCACGGAAGAACTAACCGACCTAATAACTCGTTTCTCCCTCACTGACACGGAAGACGTGTTCCTGGGGGACTTCAATATCCACTGGAACAACCCAGAAGACACCACAACCCAGAACCTCTCCAACCTGCTTGAAATTACCAACCTCAAACAACTCTGCAACGAACCAACTCATATCAAAGGAGCAACTCTGGATACTATCATTGCCAAAAATGAGCTGGTCTCCCTGAGATCGATTTCTCCCATTGACTGGTCCGACCACCACCTCATTCTGTTTAATATTGACGCGCATGTCAGAAACCAACTAACACGACCTGACAAACCTAAGCACTGGACCAGGAACATCAAAGGAGTCCCCATAACTGAACTAGAATCCAGGATTCATGACCATCTACAACCTCAGCCTTCCACTATGACGACAGACGAACTCACAGCACACTAGAGGTGTTAGACCAAGTAGCTACAGTCAAACTCAAACATATGAGATCTACCAAATCTAAATCTTGGTTCAATATGGATCTTAATAACGAAAGAAGACAACTCAGACAATCAGAACGGACTTGGAGACTTAACCCTTCGACTCTTCACCTAGCACAACTTCGTTCAATCCGGTCGGCCTATAAAAAACACATTTTTAGAGAAAAGGCCTCTTTCTTCCGCACCCAACTAGATCAGGCAAAGAATAGACCTAGAGAACTCTTCAACATTGTCAAAAATCAAACAAACAACACACCCCCACTAGAAATAAACGCCACCAAAGATCGTTGCGCAGAAATCGCCTGCTTCTTCACTGATAAAGTCACAAAAATTGAGCAATCCTTCACCAGAACCGCAAATCCTCCCTCCCTTGCAACTTGCCCCCCGTTAACCAGACCGGACCACACAGATCGAAATCCTACCTCGGGCAATCTGACCCGCCTCCAACTGAAAAATGACGCTAATTGGTCGATCTTCGAACCCATGTCGGAAACCGAAGTCTTCAATATAATTGCAAGCCTAAAACCCTCTTCCCACACTATGGACCCTCTCCCATCCACAATAGTAAAAAACTCAACCACATCATTGCCCCTGTTTGGACAAAAATCATCAACTCCTCTCTCACATCAGGTTGTGTCCCAGACTCCCTTCAGCTAGGACAAATCACACCTTTACTCAAGAAACCAGGGGCTGACCCCAACGAGCTCAACAACCTCAGACCTATCTCCAACCTCCCGTTCCTAGCTAAAACTTTGGAGAAGTGCGTTCTCCAGCAACTTAACAAACATATGGACAACTTCAACCTCCTCGACACCTTTCAGTCAGGTTTCAGGAAAGGTTGTAGCACCGAAACAGCGATGCTCAATGTTGCAGATGATATCCACAGAGCCTTAGACGAAGGTTCTGCCTGCCTCCTCATCCTCATTGACTTATCAGCGGCATTTGACACAGTAAACCATCGAGCTTTACTAGAGACTCTGAAGAGCCGATGTGGCATTAATGGCACAGTACTAGAATGGTTCACTTCCTTCCTTCAGCACCGTTCGCAACAGATTAAAATCAACTCCTGCCTCTCGGTACCAACACGAGTCAAACTTGGAGTCCCGCAAGGATCGATCCTATCACCATCCCTCTTCAATCTCTTCATGGAACCCCTTGCAATTATTTTGAAACAAGCAGGGTTCATTACCACCTTTATGCTGATGACACTCAAATATACTACAAAATCAAATCACCCAGTGACGTCCGACACCTCAACGTCACGCTTACCAAGATCCAAACCTGGGTTAACGCAAACCACTTAAAACTGAACCCGGATAAAACTGAATTAATACTGTTCTCTCCGAAAAGTAACCACCAACCAACTCAAGTCTGGCTCAAGGAACTGGATGCTCTAAACTGCTCCCTCGGCCTATCCGACTCAGTAAAGTCTCTAGGCATTACCCTGGACAAGAACTTGTCAATGAAAGACCACATAAAGAACTCTGCAAAAAGCGCGCTCTACTCCCTCAAACACCTCAAGAAAATCAAACCTTTCATTCCTCAAGATGATCTCAAGACAATAGTTCAATCCCTAGTCCTTTCTAAACTGGACTATGGGAACGTCATCCTAACAGGGACACCAAAAGCTCACCTAGCCCCACTTAGGTCAGTCCTTAACATGGCAGCCCGACTCATAACTGATGTAAAAAGATTTGAACACATCTCACCAACCCTCAACGCTCTCAACTGGCTTCCCATGGAAGATAGATGTATTTACAAACTGGCCTGCATCACTCACAAGACCCTTCACACCCAATTCCCAAACTACCTTAACAGCAAGCTAATAGAAGCAGGGAAATCCAGAACTCTGAGAAGCACCAACGCTTTTCTTCTCATCCCTCCGAAACTGAAAAAGAAAATGACTCCAGTGCCGGTCCTTCTCTGGCAACGTACCCAGGATGTGGAACGCACTCCCGACTGACCTCAGATGCAACCCCTCCTTCTCTTGCTTCAAAAAGGACCTGAAACTCTTTCTTCTCAACCAATACTTTACTAACCAAGGCAACCAGTCCCAGGCATCAATAACTGAATAGACCCCCGCTCACTTTGTCCTTCTAGGATGGTGGTTCTCTGACTGTGTCAGCCACCTGAGTCCCTGTCCCCTCCCTGGATACATAAGTTCTATGTCTTTGCTTTTGTTTTTATGCATCCTCATGTACAGCGATGTTTTGTAATTCCTTTTTCTTTTCCTTTGTGTATGTAAAGCGCTCTGATACCCACGGGTCTAGCTAGCGCTATATAAAACTTTATAAATAAATAAATAAAAACAAAGAGGTCTCAGTGGCGAGACCAGTCCCTTCACAACCCCTTGTACGCACATCTATCAGTTCAGAGAGAGGTCTCAGCGGAGAGGTTAGTCTGTCCCCTCACCCTCTTACGCACACCCTTCATCTGAGAGAGAGGTCTCAGCAGAGAGTCAGGTTCCTTCACAAACCTTACTATGCAAGCTTGTCATCTGACAGAGAGGTTTGAAAAGATAAGCCAGTCCCTTGCCACATCCTACTATGCATATTTGTTATCTGTCAGACAGGACTCCGCGGAAAGGCCAATCCCTCCCCACCCCCTAATTCAGACACCTGTCATCCAAGAGAGAAGTCTCAGCAGAGAGGCCAGTCCCTCTCACACGCTACTATGCATACTAGTCACCCTAAGGAGAGGTGTCAGAGGAGAGGCCAGTCTATCCTTACATCCTACTAAACACTCATGTTATACACTGGAAAGCTCTGAGTGGAGAGGCCACTTTCTTCCATACCCTAGTAGTGGGAACTACAAAGCATAATTGCTGTAAGAAAGTATATAATCTATCCCTGCCAAAACAAAAAATTTATGACCTCACAAGACTCTTGCAGGATTGTGAAAAAGTAGGGAGGGGTAGGGAAAATCTGTCTGAAGAGTGTGGTTTTAGCAGCGAGTCTTATGTGTTTGCACACTCTACTACCCACATCCCGTTGCAGGGATTCTGCTCAGGAACAGAACTATGCCTGTGACCATAGAGCATCAGTCTGTAGGAACTGAGTCATCATACCATCTCAGTATCAATGAGTCCAACTAGCTATAGTGCCTCACTTGCCCTCCTAACCTTTACAGAGAAACAAGTGAATTGGCAACCCAGAAAACAACACTCTCGACCCTTTCAGGGATTGCGGTAACAGGACACACCCTTTCGCGCTCTCACTCGTACTTGTGCACAATAAGATAAACTAGAGGCACAAAGAAAGTTTAGAATATTTATTTAAACTATCGTGTCCTATGTAACCCTGGGCGTAGTTCGCGAAGTAACGCTTCGCGAAGCTACGCAAAGTGCAGTTCGCACTACGCGAGCTACGCGTAGCACTACGCGAACTGCGTAGTGCGTGTTCGCAATGGTTGCACAGTGCCGGATGCTTGTCCGCACTGTGCAATCATTGAAAACGGCATCTTGCACAGTGCGAGCTGTCTTTTACTGCCGCTCGAGTAGATTTTTACTCGAGCGGCAGCTTTCTCAACGCGGACTGGTAGTTTCTCATCGCGAGCGGTCGCGAGCATATGCGACCACTCGCAATGAGAAACCTGACCTCCCGCGTTGAGAATCTCGCCGGGAGGTTTATTTTTCACGCTCGCGATCGGCAACTTGATGTTGCTGATCGCGAACGAGGAAAAGTCTCGCCGGGATGTCATTTTGCTTGCTCGCGGTCGCCAACTTGACGTTGAGGACCGCGAGCAAGCAAAAATGACCGCTGCACTACGCTACGCTACGCGTGTTCGCACTGTGCTACGTGCAATTCGCGTAGTGCGAAGTAGCGCAAACTTCGCAAACTACGCGAGCGTAGCGTAGTTTTCCGCCCAGGCCTAGTCCTATGATACAGTATTTGCTCCACAATTAGAAAACAAATGCTTACCAAAAATATTGTTAGCATGGTTAACAAACCATATACCTTAAAAAGCCCTGCCATGTTATAAGACAAATTAACCTAAACTCCCCTTCCTTTACCCTGAAGCTAAATGGTTATATATCAAAGATCTCTGAGATTAGTGGTGGACCCTGTACCTTGGCATACACAGATGGACATTCTACATCTAAGCAGATGCAGTAATCTTGCCTCGGGACCTTTGCTCAATGTGTATTTTAAGAACCCCTGTCCTCAGTTATATGACAAGACATGTTTGCTCACAAACAGCAGTTGCATTCTCGTGTTATGTCTAGGTGCTAGTGTCTGACCTGAGATAATAACAAGTAGCATTGTCTATGGTGTTCAGACTAAATCCCAGGAGAAGAATAGAATACGAAAACATATGCAGGTTCTGTGTGAAAATACAATATGGCACAAAAGCAAGCTTGTTTATATAGCAACGTATGCAAAGAAAATGCAGCCTACAATGTGCACAATTAGGCTAACATAGGTAAAACGACAATGGGCCATGCAGGAAACACATGCCACCCTCCCTTTTGTCAGGATAATAGCATGATACTAAATTATATAAATGTAATCAGAAGGTAAACAAACTCAAAGCACAGCATGAAAATAGGATACACTGAAAATTAATACAGGAATTGTCAATTCGGGAAAAATAATCAAATCATGGTGTTTCGGAGGAATCCATTGGTCAACAGACCAAGTCATGAGCTCCAAAGAACAAACATGATCTCCGGTCTCAGCCGATGCCAAGACAGTCACCGGGCAACCTGCAACTGTGTTAGTAGAGCCTGTATCCTGTGATTTATGTGCCAATGCACATGTTTCCTTGAAGGCCAGTGGCTCAAACTACGCATTGTGGTGAAATTGCAAACCTAAAGGAAAGTCCTGAAAATGGGTCGCACAGGGACTCATCAGCAGTCCAAAGTCCAAGGAAGCAGGTGCCTGTGAAGCCAGGCAAATATCCAGTGCCCATTCATAGGGGCACCAGAGACAATGGAATACAGGTTGCATGCATGTAAACCAGGCAGACCGGAATGTGAAGGACCAATCAAGATCCAGCTAATGCATAGTCCAAAGATCTGAAGCACACTCACAGTAGCGTTGGAGCGGTTCTAGTTTCAGAGGGTCCACAAAAGAAACATCCATTGCGGAGAAGCAGAAACAGGATGAGTATGCCACAAATGAGGAATAACAGCAACAGGATTCCTCAATACACTGGAAAAAATGGAGTCGATAAAAGATGGGATTACTCCAAAGACAGTTTGGAACTAACTATTAAGGCCGGAGCCTACAACCTTAAAAAAGTCAGCCGTACTAGAGGCATTAAAAATGTAATGCACTAATTCCCCGAAATGCAGTGGAAGGCCTGTATTTAACAATGACTGTATTTCACTAGAAGTTCCAGCCACCTGCATTTCGAATATTTCATGAGCAGATGTGAGAGCTACTTCTTGTTGGAAAAATGATGCTTTGAGTCTGCTTAGTTTGTTGAAATCTGCCTTCAAAGTTGGAATGGAAGGCCACAATGAGCTATCTACGATCCCATGCGGAGGGGGAAACAAGACATTGTTGCAACAAGTGACTAACTGGGAAACCGATAAAATATAAGGAACTCCAGCTTGCATTCCGCAACAAACGCTAAGCATTAAATAACTCCCGTTAGAAAGTACCGTAATAAAGGGGAGAATTGCCGGAACTGGAATTCCTTTTAAATAACAGGCCAAATTGGGCGCTGAAGTATTGCATACACTGTGGATTTAACATGCTTATAAACAAGTGATACCTGTATATTGCTGCAGTTCCTCCTTATCCTCAGAAATTGACTATACAGAAGGTTTTCTCTCAATGGTTTGGGTGAAAGCTATTGAAGGAGAGGAGGCTGTTTTTGACAGTAGGTTTGTAGTAGGTCTTGGTGGAAAACACAGGTATACAAACAACAATATCCTAAGAAAATCATCAACAAATGCCAAAAAAGAGCGAGAAATCAAAATCGCGACAACCTTCTTGATGTGATGCCTAAAACAACGGACAAAGATATCCTCACCTGTGTAACTACGTAAAACATAGCTTCAAATGAGGTAAAGAAGCTAATAAACAAAAACTGGAACATTCTCACCTCAGGCAACTTGAAATGGCCCAAACTCAGATTTGCCAACAAGAGAACAAAGAACATTCGACACATTACAGTCCACACAAGACCAAAACTATATCAGAAGGAGTCTAATTTGATACCCTGAACAAATAGAATATCAAAGGACACCACCCATGTGGCCACTGTTCTGTTTGTCACTTGACCAAAAAAAACAGCACTTTACAGTTGACTGATGATATCATCTGGTCACTCAGACGACACACAAATTGTAACACGATGCATGTGATATATATGATCACATGCCCTTGCCAATTGAAATATATAGTACAATAGGAGGTGATCCCAGTATACAATAAAATAACCTGAAGAAAGATTACATAAACATATATTGACAATATCGTATAAAGAATCAAAGTACCAAAATGAAATGAAACAGTGTTATTTAATCACACTGCTCTTATTGCTTTATATAAACATCATAAAATGAGGACAAATTTGTATACACGTGCCCAGAGGGGAGGGGGGTGTGTACGGTGAAAAAAGTGAGGGTAATGTGACATAAAGAAGAGTGAAGTTATACAACCAAAACACATCCGTTTTTCAAAAACAAAATAATAACTCATTTTTCACACCCAAAATCGCGAATATCTACATCTATTTCTTTAGCCATGCATACAGAAGGAAAAAACACAGTAGAATAATTTCTGTTGTTTTTGATGCTGGCACAAACAAACAGTGTCGACGTTTCGACCCCAAGGTTCTGTAGGTAATTTAACACCTTACGAAGGTGTCTTCTTCAGGACTGGGAGGAGGGAATAGGCACCTGGGGATAAATATAATAATAAATAATGACCTCATGGGAATCGGCAGATAAAAACATTATTTAAACATGGGCCATAGGTCCTTTAATTACCATATGCGCCCTTGCGGAGACAGATCAGTCTAAGTAACATATAGGGCACAGGGCTCCAATATCGTGAGAACGGAATGCCTGCACCTGCAAAAAGTAAGGTGTAGTTTAATAACGGCCCACCCAAGTACTATGGGCACAGGGCCCGTATATAAACTAGGAAAAAATCCTAACGACCATTACTCACATAGGCAAAACTTTAACTCATCCGATAGAATCGTACTTATCCCATCAATTGAGACGCTGGTCATAGACCGTATCAGTCCGCTATGACCACAAGAATGAAAATCTAGAAATACAGAGAAGAAAAAAAGTAACTATATCTCTAGCTACACAGGACCCTGGAACTTAAAAAAAAACAACCACCACATGATCTTAAGACTCGATCAGGACATACCTGCAGTTACACTGCATCAGGGGGCCTTTTTTCGCACAATTGTTACGATGCATCCAACGGCCTCAAAATGCTCCTGACCCCGGCACAAATGTCTCGGCCCGCAGCGTCTGTGATCGGGTGAGAGAGCGTACCAGTGAGGTGAAACCAAAAGGCGGGGGAAGAGGAGGGGGGAAACCAGCCGCGCTCATAAAAATAATGGCGGAGGTACATTGTATCAAGCACTCAGCGCTTACCACTCCACATCGAGTCGTATCCGGAATGGAGTGTCGAAGACTCGTGCGGATGCTTCCCAGTTTATAAAGGGAGCTCACATAGGGAAAAAAATTGAGCCACGCATGCCCCGTGCCGTAGCAGCAGCTGGATGG
Source organism: Calotriton arnoldi (assembly GCA_963921515.1). Classification (NCBI taxonomy): domain Eukaryota; kingdom Metazoa; phylum Chordata; class Amphibia; order Caudata; family Salamandridae; genus Calotriton; species Calotriton arnoldi. The sequence continues at coordinate 39,839 of CAWUFW010020003.1, forward strand.
TAACACCACCATCATCCATGTCTAACTGTAGTTGCAATGGAAAGCAACAATAGACTAACCCTTCAACAAACAATATGAATAAACGGTAAAGTTACTAAGACCTGGCAGGCAGCATATTGAAAATGCGTATATTAAAAAACCAACGAAGTTATTAAGCCATACCAGGCAACATATCGAAAATAAAATATATATAAAAAAACTAACGGGATATCAATCCGAAAGTTCTAGCATTCGTAGGGGGGAAGAGGGAAGAAGGGGGAAAGGGTTGGGGGGGGGGCGGGTGTGTGGGGTGTGGAAACAAGTTAGCATATCTCGATAATTAAGGGTGACGGATGATAAATGGAGACCTCAAAGCCTGAAATCAGTGGATCTCACAGTAACGCCCCTCATACATCACCACATTGCTAAAAAGTAATTCAAATAGCGCCCCCAACAAAGTGCATGGGATGTCTCAAAAACTACATTGGATGTCTTAACATAGATACATCACATAGTGACGACTCGGTGACATTTTAAAATCCATTGGATCAGGCCCATGAACAGCTTCAGAGAAATCGTCAATATGGCGACAACACACCTGTTACATACATAGTTACACAAATAACAGATCTAAATATTCAGGCATGGAAGGGTGAGAACGTAAAGATACACCAACAAAGCGGCCAGTCAAGCAACTATGGCTACAAAGGCCCTTATAGGCTGCTAATCATGCGTTAACAAGGTGGACACATATTATACACCCAAACTCCTTATTAAAGACATGCTAGCTGTGCATGACTAGATTCAACTTCATTCAATCCATTATAAATTGAGTCAAAGCGTGTCATCCATTTGTATTCCTTTAGATTCAAGATTGGGCCAATGTTGCCCCCTCTGGGGCCAAGGGTTACTTTCTCAAGGACTAACCATTTAAGGTCATCCAACGAATGAGCTGGGGTTCTGAAATGATCAACTAGGGGTGCCCCCTGCACATCGCATCTTATTCTACTGCAATGTTGCAGTATGCGTGCTTTGATTTTCTGTTTGGTCTGTCCAACATATATAAGCCCACAGGGACACACAATGGCATATATGACATCACTAGTATTACAGTTAGTGAATGACTCTAAGGTGATTGTGTGTTGCTTATAGGTGAAATTGTTTGTTTGAATTGTTGTTGAACAAGCCTTACAATGGCCACACTTAAAATGGCCCACAGTTACAGGTAAATTCCACAAGGATTGGATCGATGGTACCACTGGACTCTCAAGAAAAGAACTAACCACATAATCCTTGACACTTTTAGCTTTTTTAAAAGAATGCATCGGAAAATTAGGTTGTTCAATGACATCGGACACCAAACCCCAGTGCTTGTTCACAATCTTCTTGATAGCGTTACTCTGGGTGCAGAATGTTGTGACACAGATCATCCTTTGCTGCAAGTTGTCATGACGATCCTTCATTGTAAGCAATACATCACGAGGGCTATACCAGGCTCTTTTTTGTGCTCGTTTCACCAGTCTATTAGGGTATCCACTCTCCAAAAGGTGATTCCTTAAGTCTTCAGACTCTGCCATGTAGTCCTCCTTCTTAGAGCAGTTCCTACGAATCCTTAGGAACTGCCCTACCGGTAGGTTATCTCTTAAGCCGCGTGGGTGGTGGCTGTTATACATCAGGAGAGAATTCCGTTCTGCCGGTTTACGATATAGTGTTGTAAATAGCTTCTCATCCTCACTATAGATGGTAATGTCCAAAACATCTATCCTACTTGGACTAGATTTCATCGTAAATTGGATATCATCATCCCTCTGGTTGAGCCAGACATGGAAAGCACCCAAATCATCACTGCTGCCTGTCCATATCATAAGCACGTCGTCAATGTATCTTCTCCACATTGTCACCTTATCGCGAAAAGGATTATCTGCATTGAAAATAAATGTCTGTTCGAAGTGATCCATAAAGATAATGGCCAAATCCGGTGCGAAGGAAGCCCCCATCGCCACACCCTTTGTCTGAAGGTAATAGCTGCCTTGGAAGAAGAAAAAGTTCTTCATCATTGCAATGGAGATTAATCCAATCAGAAAGTCCGTAGGCACGGCCATAGGAGCTGGTCGTTGGTTCAGAACATGCCTCACTACTTCAAGTGCCGATCCTTGGGGAATGCTGGTATATAACGATACAATATCTTCCAAGGCAGCTATTAACTTCAGACAAAGGGTGTGGCGATGGGGGCTTCCTTCGCACCGGATTTGGCCATTATCTTTATGGATCACTTCGAACAGACATTTATTTTCAATGCAGATAATCCTTTTCGCGATAAGGTGACAATGTGGAGAAGATACATTGACGACGTGCTTATGATATGGACAGGCAGCAGTGATGATTTGGGTGCTTTCCATGTCTGGCTCAACCAGAGGGATGATGATATCCAATTTACGATGCAATCTAGTCCAAGTAGGATAGATTTTTTGGACATTACCATCTATAGCGAGGATGAGAAGCTATTTACAACACTATATCGTAAACCGGCAGAACAGAATTCCCTCCTGATGTATAACAGCCACCACCCACGCGGCTTAAGAGATAACCTACCGGTAGGGCAGTTCCTAAGGATTCGTAGGAACTGCTCTAAGAAGGAGGACTACATGGCAGAGTCTGAAGACTTAAGGAATCGCCTTTTGGAGAGAGGATACCCTAATAGACTGGTGAAACGAGCACAAAAAAGAGCCTGGTACAGCCCTCGTGATGTATTGCTTACAATGAAGGATCGTCATGACAACTTGCAGCAAAGGATGATCTGTGTCACAACATTCTGCACCCAGAGTAACGCTATCAAGAAGATTGTGAACAAGCACTGGGGTTTGGTGTCCGATGTTATTGAACAACCTAATTTTCCGATGCATTCTTTTAAAAAAGCTAAAAGTGTCAAGGATTATGTGGTTAGTTCTTTTCTTGAGAGTCCAGTGGTACCATCGATCCAATCCTTGTGGAATTTACCTGTAACTGTGGGCCATTTTAAGTGTGGCCATTGTAAGGCTTGTTCAACAACAATTCAAACAAAAAATTTCACCTATAAGCAACACACAATCACCTTAGAGTCATTCACTAACTGTAATACTAGTGATGTCATATATGCCATTGTGTGTCCCTGTGGGCTTATATATTTTGGACAGACCAAACAGAAAATCAAAGCATGCATATTGCAACATTGCAGTAGAATAAGATGCGATGTGCAGGGGGCACCCCTAGTTGATCATTTCAGAACCGCAGCTCATTCGTTGGACGACCTTAAATGGTTAGTCCTTGAGAAAGTAACCCATGGCCCCAGAGGGGGCAACATTAGCCCAATCTTGAATCTAAGGGAATACAAATGGATGACACGCTTTGACTCAATTTATAATGGATTGAATGAAGTTGAATCTAGTCATGCACAGCTAGCATGTCTTTAATAAGGAGTTTGGGTGTATTATATGTGTCCACCTTGTTAACGCATGATTAGCAGCCTATAAGGGCCTTTGTAGCCATAGTTGCTTGACTGGCCGCTTTGTTGGTGTATCTTTACGTTCTCACCCTTCCATGCCTGAATATTTAGATCTGTTATTTGTGTAACTATGTATGTAACAGGTGTGTTGTCGCCATATTGACGATTTCTCTGAAGCTGTTCATGGGCCTGATCCAATGGATTTTAAAATGTCACCGAGTCGTCACTATGTGATGTATCTATGTTAAGACATCCAATGTAGTTTTTGAGACATCCCATGCACTTTGTTGGGGGCGCTATTTGAATTACTTTTTAGCAATGTGGTGATGTATGAGGGGCGTTACTGTGAGATCCACTGATTTCAGGCTTTGAGGTCTTCATTTATCATCCGTCACCCTTAATTATCGAGATATGCTAACTTGTTTCCACACCCCACACACCCGCCCCCCCCCAACCCTTTCCCCTTCTTCCCTCTTCCCCCCTACGAATGCTAGAACTTTCGGATTGATATCCCGTTAGTTTTTTTATATATATTTTATTTTCGATATGTTGCCTGGTATGGCTTAATAACTTCGTTGGTTTTTTAATATACGCATTTTCAATATGCTGCCTGCTAGGTCTTAGTAACTTTACCGTTTATTCATAATGTTTGTTGAAGGGTTAGTCTATTGTTGCTTTCTATTGCAACTACAGTTAGACATGGATGCTGGTGGTGTTAGCATCCAGCTGCTGCTACGGCACGGGGCATGCGTGGCTCAATTTCTTTCCCTATGTGAGCTCCCTTTATAAACTGGGAAGCATCCGCACGAGTCTTCGACACTCCATTCCGGATACGACTCGATATGGAGTGGTAAGCGCTGAGTGCTTGATACAATGTACCTCCGCCATTATTTTTATGAGCGCGGTTGGTTCCCCCCCTCCTCTTCCCCTCCCGTTCTCCCCCCCCTTTTGGTTTCACCTCACTGGTACTCTCTCTCACCCGATCACAGACGCTGTGGGCCGAGACATTTGTGCCGGGGTCAGGAGCATTTTGAGGCCGTTGGATGCATCGTAACAATTGTGCGAAAAAAGGCCCCCTGATGCAGTGTAACTGCAGGTATGTCCTGATCGAGTCTTAAGATCATGTGGTGGTTGTTTTTTTTTAAGTTCCAGGGTCCTGTGTAGCTAGAGATATAGTTCCTTTTTTTCTTCTCTGTATTTCTAGATTTTCATTCTTGTGGTCATAGCGGACTGATACGGACTATGACCAGCGTCTCAATTGATGGGATAAGTACGTTCTATCGGATGAGTTAAAGTTTTGCCTATGTGAGTAATGGTCGTTAGGATTTTTTCCTAGTTTATATACGGGCCCTGTGCCCATAGTACTTGGGTGGGCCGTTATTAAACTACACCTTACTTTTTGCAGGTGCAGGCATTCCGTTCTCACGATATTGGAGCCCTGTGCCCTATATGTTACTTAGACTGATCTGTCTCCGCAAGGGCGTATATGGTAATTAAAGGACCTATGGCCCATGTTTAAATAATGTTTTTATCTGCCGATTCCCATGAGGTCATTATTTATTATTATATTTATCCCCAGGTGCCTATTCCCTCCTCCCAGTCCTGAAGAAGACCCTTCGTAAGGTGTTAAATTACCTACAGAACCTTGGGGTCGAAACGTCGACACTGTTTGTTTGTGCCAGCATCAAAAACAACAGAAATTATTCTACTGTGTTTTTTCCTTCTGTATGCATGGCTAAAGAAATAGATGTAGATATTCGCGAATTTGGGCGTGAAAAATTAGTTATTATTTTGTTTTTGGAAAAACGGATGTGTTTTGATTGTATAACTTCACTCTTCTTTATGTCACATTACCCTCACTTTATTCACCGTACACACCCCCCTCCCCTCTGGGCACGTGTATACAAATTTGTCCTCATTTTATGATGTTTATATAATGCAATAGAGCAGTGTGATTAAATAACACTGTTTCATTTCATTTTGGTATTTTGATTCTTTATACGATATTGTCAATATATGTTTATGTAATCTTTTTTCTGGTTATTTTATTGTATACTGGGATCACCTCCTATTGTACTGCCTGTTACCCAGATCCCAGTATCTGTGGGTTTACCCTTCTTACGTAAAATTGAAATATATAAGCATGACATGTCGAAAAGTGAAACAACAAATTTGTGAGCACCACAGCAACATAATGTGTAAAAAATCCACCACACACATGAGCGCCCATTTTCTAAACATGAACCATACCATGAAGGACATAGAATGGGTCGTCATTGAAACTCTAGACAATAAACGAGACAGCAACGCAGAAAAAATCCTCTTCAAGAAGGAACAACATTGGGTATACCGGCTACGGACATACGAAAAAGGATTAAATGACAACATTCCTTTGCTGTCATTGAAACACTGAGCAACACATGCCTAATCAGCATAATGACCCATGTGAACTCAAAACAGAACATTAAGAGAAAACATGTATCTAATCCATATATTATAGACAAATGAATTATATAAAAATGATAACACCTTGATAGTAATGGGCATAACAGATATTCACATAACATCAACATAGTAATGAACATTGCAATGAGAACTTGACTTATTCCTCCTTAGATGATTAAATCAAACCCATGAAGTGCAATACCAAGACTCAATGTTCGCCGTAGCCACATAGTGCTTCCAACACAACCTTGCTAATAATTTGCAACAGTATTATTTATTAAATCACATATGTGTAATTACTCCCTCACGCCCCTTCCAGAACTTTTAAGTCTGTTTTTTCTCTCCTAACCGGAATATGAGCAGTCTTTCTTCACTCTCTATACCCAACCATCCCCATACAAATGCACTTCCTCCCGGACTGCAGATGACAACTTCTGGGTCACGGTAGGAAGCGATAGCAAGGACGTGCAAGCAGCACCTTTGAGGTAACTGACCGAGAAACAACAGCTACTATCCAAGGAAACGTGCACACCAAGTCAGCACCGTCATTCCTTTTCACATTTTTATCGTAGAGCTTCCGTAGCACCCGACGGAGTTTTAATAAAACTCCCATAAAGGTACTATTTTCTTTATCGACGACCGCATGCTTTTACACTCGAATCACTAAGCCCCCTTTCTTTAAAATGAACACGACATGTATATAGAGGTTTAAAGTAAAAACCTTCATAAAGCATGAATTCCCCCCTTTTCTTAAAAAAAGGGCAAGTAGACCTCAACACGTCTGTATCTTTTAAAGACATTCTTAAGCATGCCTCACGCACGGTAACACTACCAACGCGGGCTCTGGGAGAGTAGAATGATGATTATTGATATACTTTTCATTTACTTAATCAGTGTTTTAACAGCCATAGACATTTTTGTATACTGCCAGAGCCTAAATTAGATCTATCACATCATGATGTCCATTCACAAGTTCTCCATGCCGATGAACATAATTACATGACATCTCGATATCGATCCTTGATTAGCATATTACTGTCATATTTAATGAGAAAATACATTAGTACTGTAAACAAATTGTGCCATGTATGCAAATAGCATCATATCAGTACAAATCACAGCACTTAATGGGGCAACACTGTATCAAATCCTTGTGAAGCAACAATTTGCATGTTTTTCCTTTTCCCCTTTCCTCTTTTCTTTCCAAAGCTATAGGTAGAACTATAAGCTATAAACTTGTCAATTAAATGAAGCAATGACGAAAATGGGTATGTGACACTAACTTATCAAATTGTTAGAGGGATCCACCTCTTGATCGCTAAGACAACGGTCCTGATGAAAGTCCACCGATCTTTAGAGACACCCATGGACTGAAACATGTCGACGAGTTAAACAATCATTATTTAGGTGCGGTGGACCACTCACACATCCTTCAGAGCACCACACTCTGTTTTTAATCTTACCCCTTCCTGACGAATAAAACAAGTGTACAGGAAAGGAGGTATTTTTAATATTTCACTTTTTTCCGCTAAAAACCAAAACAATCACGACCGTCATAGAACCAGATGGTCTCCCTCCAGGTGGAGGAAGGTTGACTGCCTGGAGAACGGGAAACTCAGGTGGAAAAGGACCCAATGATAAAACCAACCATCTAACCTCTTCTAGCGGAGAACTAAGATATACCGCTACCCACGAGTTAGAGTGTATGAGAGTATTACAGTTGATGCCAGCCAAGTGGGGTTGGAAGCAACTTTGACACAGAAGTGGAACATACTATTGTTTTTGCGACAAGGGTGTTGAGAGATGCAGAACTACAATATTCTGCGATCAAAACAGAATTGTTGCTGTTTGTGGGCCATTGGTAAATTCCGCCCATATGTTTGGGGTAGGCGTTTTTTATTACAGACTGATCACAAGCCCATTGTTAGTATTCTGGGTGGGGGTGTGAGTAAGTGGTGCACTCCCAGAATATTAAGAATGGTTACAAGGCTCCTACAGTACCAATTTGACGTGACTCACATTTCAGGGGGAAGGAACGGGAGAGCGGACTTTCTGTCTCGTTTCCCTCTCGAATTGATGATCATGATGATGTTCTCCTGTGTGATTTTCTGGATGAGGACTGCGAGGATTGTTCGGTTGCGACCTTAGAGATACCAGAGCTCAAACTGAGTTCAGAGGAAGATTGGACAACTGCTTTTGAAAACGACCAGGTTCTACAGGATGTGTGTATGTTGGTCAAGTCTGGATGGCCTCGAGAAAAGGCGTTGTCTCCTTTAATTCACCCGTATTGTAAGTTTAACAGTGAAATCTCTTTGGAAGGAGGGTTGCTATTACGTTCCAATAAACTTAGACCACCTCATTATTTCAGGCATGTCATAAAAGGCTCATGAAGGTCACTGAGGAGCCACTTTAACCAAACGTTGGATCCGTGAGACTTTCTGCTGACCAGGCATGGATTCTGAGATTGATGAGGTGGTGACTAATTGCGGTGTATGTTGTTCTGTTGATAAGAGTTTCAAGGTTGTGACTCCACCCCTTATGCCAATTGCATGTCCTGAGAAACCGTGGGTCAAACTAGGGTTGGATGTCATGGGAACCATATGACTCTCTGCCTGGTGGGTGCAAGTATATTCTTGTTCACATGGATTACATCTCCTGATGGCTCGTGGTCATGATGGTGAAGGAGCCCAACGCTAGTGTTGTAATAAAGTTCCTCAATGAGGTCTTCATGGGAGAAGGGTTTCCTGAGGAGATCATTACTGATAATGGGACACAGTTTGTGAGCAGTGAGATGTGTAGGTTTTTGGAGTCGTGTGGAATCACCCATCTTAAGAGCTCTCTTTATCATCCCCAAACAAATGGCCTAGTCGAGAGGATGTATGTGAATAAACCATTTAGGAAATGGGTAAAAGGTGGACCTATAATGAACAGAGAAAATGTGTGACCAGAAAAGGGAAAGTATCAAAAATATAATTTGTATTATTTGCAGAAACAGAGTATTTGTAAGGAATGTTTTTAAATATTTTATCTTTTTTAAATAATAAGAAAAGGGACAATGAAAAATGACATCAATATCGGTTTTGATAGACATGCAATTTCTCTCTTGGCCGATGTATTGAGTACAAAATGAATATATAATTGTTGCTAATAATATACACGCATACTTATTCATTAAAGCATGTCAAACATGATGTTGTGATTTTAGACATAAAGTTGTATAATAAAATCGAATCAAAACAAAAAATTCAGTACATATATTATTTTAGACAGTCAAACAATGTGGTCATGGCTAACGTAATTCGTATCTCTACGCGCGTTTCGGCGGTACGCCTTCATCAGGTAGCCATGTTTGTCTAATAAAATCTAAAAGAAAAACATAAATGTGAAAATTAATTCTGATCACATATTGAGGGTCCTACTAAAGTTTTCTGCTATAATGTAAGTCAGAAACATTATTTAAAAGAAGGGGAAAATTCTTTAAAATGTCACAGGGAGTAGGGATTCAGTATTTTAATCAAGTTTTTTGAAAAAATGAATAAAAACAGAAAAAAGAAGAAAGTGGGGAATAAGGAATATAGAACCGATTCCGAGTTTCAACTAATAAAGATTCCTTAAAGAACCAATCACCGTGAGATTGTGAAAAGATGATAATAGGAAAAAAAGAAGAAAAACCACTTGAACAGAGAACCGTGTATATATAAGATTATACCTTGATCGTGAGGTAGAGCTAAGAACGTCAGCAGTTACATGGTGACAAAGAGTCAGGCAAAATCGAGGGGGTACTTCATAATCTAAGAAATTACCTTATTAAATGTAGTATATCATCTAGCAGTGGAGCTTTAATTGAAACTGATAGCAGCGCTAATTGTAGAGGGAACACCTACGAGGACAATGAAGAAAAACACAGGGTGCTGAAGTATATACATGTAGACAGTCTATTTAGAGAAGAGAAGGTCCTAATGATATGGATACTTCAAGGGGAAGGGTCAGAAGCTTACCCAATAATCACTAAATTGTGAGAATTTTCATCACAGCTCAAAGCATGTGTGAATATACTGGTTTTTAAGGGATTGTTGTAACTCCATAAATACAGCCAAAAACGTTCAGTGGAAAAATGATGGAGTTCACTCTGTGGTGAAAAAGAATAAGAGAAGGTATTTGTTATAATACTAATAAATATACTTCCAAGCCAGTTAATGGCAGTACGATAGTATTTGTTTAATGTTCAAAATATAAACTTCAATTGTCTAATGTCTTACCTCTATTGTATCTTTTATAGGGGGATCCTGTGGGTGGACTAATGTTTCTGCCAAATACCCGGTGCGATATTAAAAATGCATGTTTCAGAGTGTGGCTGAAAAACAGACGATAAGTTCCTGTATGGGAAAACATAATGGGCAACTTATAAGTGGGACTGCTTAACCGATATGCAGCGTAACAATGCATAGCGCGTGTCAATGGCACGTTAAATCTAAGCTTTTCTGTACCTTCAAACGATGTAGATCTTTTATAAAGGGATCCTGTGGATGGACTCATGTTTCTGCCAAAGGCCCAGTATGATATTAAAAATGCATGTTTCAGGATGTAGTTGAGGAACAAGCAATAAAATCCTGTATGGCGAAACATAAAGGGCAACTTGTAAACGGGAATGCTTAACCGATATGCAGCGCAACTATGTGTAGCGCATGTTTGATGGCATGCTAAATCTAAGCTTTTCTGTACCTTCAAATGATGTAGGCGAGCCGACAATGGATTGCACCACAGATGACGGTGGAATCACGAAAGGGGCCTCCGCGTCAGAGTCTGGGCATCGACAATCTGTCCGTACGACTTCAGGATCCACGGTAGAGGTCTCCCACAATGCTGTGCCGTGAAAAGCATGCCAGACGTGTTACCGCTGTGTCACGGAATTTAAACTAGATCCAGGCGTGCTCAAGTAATCAAACTGTTTCCGGATATGACGGTAGTCATACCGGATAGGTTGTATATGATGAAAGGGCGGGTCCAGAAACTCCTAGAGTGTGACTCGAAATTAGAGGATATCAAATCCGCCATTTTGAACTGGGGATAATGGGTATATTTGCATCCAAGAGATCGCAGAATGTGTATTAACTCAGGGCATACAAACCTAACCACCATATAGATTGTTGAAACAAAAACTAATCCCACAATTTCCTAGATTGTTAATGAAATTTGAATAAGGATGTGGCAATATTATAACCACCATATTGGGCAATTGTAGGTGGTTAATACATATAACCCGAGCCAAAGCCTAGCTTATCTGCACGGGTGTAGGTGTGTGCCCCCATGTGAGGTGGAATGACTTCGTGGTTAAAACCAACTATTCTGCAGGTTATCATATGAACACCAAGAAGCTAATACTTAGCACACTAGACAACCGGGTAATCCCCCAATCGAACACCATGTATATCAGAAAGATAGATTACTATATGAACGGGTCTAACATATACCAACGTGAGTAGAAAAATAAAGAGAAATATAGAAAAAAATAAAAGGAGACCGTCCTCAGTGTACCATATTTAACTGTTGACAACGATGAATGGACACATATCTGAAGTAAACATGGCCACATGATGATACTAATGTCTTCTGGTCAGAGATGGTGGGGAGGGTGTGTTGGGAGCGGGCCATATTGTTCAGCAATTGATTCCTCAGCTGTTATTATATCGAATCACCTGATCCCAAGGGATTTCATTATTCATCCCATGTTTATATGCATCAAGAGTGTAGATCCAATATACCTCTCTCCGTTTACGTATTTCCGTACTCTGACTTCCAGAATTGATACTTATTTTTTCCAAAATGAGCCATTGTATTTCCTGAGTGGTGTGTTGGGCTTCCATATAGTGTCTGACCAATGGGGCAACAATTTTCTTCGTTCGAATGGCTGACCTATGTTCAGTTAAACGAGTAGCCATGGAACGGGAGGTTTCCCCAACATATCCAAGGTTGCAAGGACATAAAATGAGATATATAATATTAGTGGTCTTGCAATTGGTTAATGATTTCAATTCAATATTGTTTCCATTTAGCATGTATGTAGTGGTTTCAATGGCAAACTGGCATGCAACACATGAAAATTCTTTAAAATGTCACAGGGAGTAGGGATTCAGTATTTTAATCAAGTTTTTTGATCGCTTCTGATGGGAATATAATGCTGTCTATTATTAAGCATTTCCTCCATCTTATGAATATATTGCTCAGTGTCCATTAAGACTATGCCTCCACCCTTGTCGCAACTTTTGATGGTTAAATTCTTATTGAGAACAAGCTCCTTGAATGCTACATTTTCTTCTCGAGTGATGTTAAAATCTTACACAGACATCCCTATTAGGCAATGATTTCCCCATTGGCAATTTTAAATGTATGTCTTGTGTTGCATGCCAGTTTGCCATTGAAACCACTACATACACGCTAAATGGAAACAATATTGAATTGAAATCATTAACCAATTGCAAGACCACTAATATTATATATCTCATTTTATGTCCTTGCAACCTTGGATATGTTGGGGAAACCTCCCGTTCCATGGCTACTCGTTTAACTGAACATAGGTCAGCCATTCGAATGAAGAAAATTGCTGCCCCGTTGGTCAGACACTATATGGAAGCCCAACACACCACTCAGGAAATACAATGGCTCATTTTGGAAAAAATATGTATCAATTCTGGAAGTCAGAGTACGGAAATACGTAAACGGAGAGAGGAATATTGGATCTACACTCTTGATACATATAAAAATGGGATGAATAATGAAATCCCTTGGGATCAGGTGATTCGATATAATAACAGCTGAGGATTCAATTGCTGAACAATATGGCCCGCTCCCAACACACCCTCCACACCATCTCTGACCAGAAGACATTAGTATCATCATGTGGCCGTGTTTACTTCAGATATGTGTCCATTCATCGTTGTCAACAGTTAAATATGGTACACTGAGGACGGTCTCCTTTTATATTTTTCTATATTAATCTTTATTTTTCTACTCACGTTGGTATATGTTAGACCCGTTCATATAGTAATCTATCTTTCTGATATACATGGCGTTCGATTGGGGGATTACCCGGTTGCCTAGTGTGCTAAGTATTAGCTTCTTGGTGTTCATATGATAACCTGCAGAATAGTTGGTTTTAACCATGAAGTCATTCCACCTCACATGGGGGCACACACCTACACCCGTGCAGATAAGCTAGGCTTTGGCTCGGTTATATTTATTAACCACCTACAATAGCCCAATATGGTGGTTATAATATTGCCACATCCTTATTCAAATTTCATTAACAATCTAGGAAATTGTGGGATTAGTTTTTGTTTCAGCAATCTATATGGTGTTTAGGTTTGTATGCCCTGACTTAATACACATTCCGCGATCTCTCGGATGCAAATATACCCATTATCCCCAGTTCAAAATGGCGGATTTGATATCCTCTAATTTCGAGTCACACTCTAGGAGTTTCTGGACCCACCCCTTCATCATATACAACCTATCCGGTATGACTACCGTCATATCCGGAAACAGTTTGATTACTTGAGCACGCCTGGATCTAGTTTAAATTCCGCGACACAGCGGTAACACGTCTGGTGTGCTTTTCACGGCACAGCATTGTGGGAGACCTCTACCGTGGATCCTGAAGTCGTACGGACAGATTGTCGATGCCCAGACCCTGACGCGGAGGCCCTTTTCGTAATTCCACCGTCATCTGTGGTGCAATCCACTGTTGGCTCGCCTACATCGTTTGAAGGTACAGAAAAGCTTAGATTTAGCGTGCCATCAACATGCGCTACACATAGTTGCGCTGCATATCGGTTAAGCATTCCCGTTTACAAGTTGCCCTTTATGTTTCCCCATACAGGATTTTATTGCTTGTTCCTCAACTACATCCTGAATTATGCATTTTTAATATCGTACTGGGCCTTTGGCAGAAACATTAGTCTATCCGCAGGATCCCTTTATAAAAGATCTACATCGTTTGAAGGTACAGAAAAGCTTAGACTTAACGTGCCATCGACACGCGCTATGCATTGTTACGCTGCATATCGGTTAAGCAGTCCCACTTATAAGTTGCCCATTATGTTTTCCTATACAAGAACTTATCGTCTGTTTTTCAGCCACACTCTGAAACGTGCATTTTTAATATCGCACCGGGTATTTGGCAGAAACATTAGTCCACCCACAGGATCCCCCTATAAAAGATACAATAGAGGTAAGACATTAGACAATTGAAGTTTATATTTTGAACATTAAACAAATACTATCGTACTGCCATTAACTGGCTTGGAAGTATATTTATTAGTATTATAACAAATACCTTCTCTTATTATTTTTCACCACAGAGTGAACTCCATAATTTTTCCACTGAATGTTTTTGGCTGTATTTATGGAGTTACAACAATATCTTAAAAACGAGTATATTCACACATGCTTTGAGCTGTGATGAAAATTCTCACGATTTAGTGATTATTGGGTAAGCTTCTGACCCTTCCCTTGAAGTATCCATATCATTAGGACCTTCTCTTCTCTAAATAGACTGTCTACATGTATATACTTCAGCATCCTGTGTTTTTCTTCATTGTCCTCATAGGTGTTCCCTCTACAATTAGCGCTGCTATCAGTTTCAATTAAAGCTCCACTGCTAGATGATATACTACATTTAATAAGGTAATTTTTTAGATTATGAAGTACCCCCTCGATTTTGCCTGACTCTTTGTCACCATATAACTGCTTACGTTCTTAGCTCTACCTCACGATCAAGGTATAATCTTATATTTACACGGTTCTCTGTTCAAGTGGTTTTTCTTCTTTTTTCCTATTATCATCTTTTCACAATCTCAAGGTGATTGGTTCTTTAAGGAATCTTTATTAGTTGAAACTTGGAATCGGTTATATATTCCTTATTCCCCACTTTCTTCTTTTTTCTCTTTTTATTCATTTTTTTCAAAAACCTTGATTAAAATACTGAATCCCTACTCCCTGTGACATTTTAGAGAATTTTCCCCTTCTTTTAAATAATATTTCTGACTTACATTATAGCAGAAAACTTTAGTAGGACCCTCAATATGTGATCAGAATTATTTTTCACATTTATTTTTTCTTTTAGATTTTATTAGATCAACATGGCTACCTGATGAAGGCGTACATCGAAACGCGCGTAGATATACGAATTACGTTAGCCATGACCACATTGTTTGACTGTCTAAAATAATATATGTACTGAATTTTTTGTTTTGATTCGAGTTTATTATACAAGTTTATGTCTAAAATCACAACATCATGTTTGAGATGCTTTAATATGATGTATCATTAGGCCATGTATGAATGAATAAGTGTTAGAAATGGGATTTTTGGCAGGCTAGGGCATGTGCCAAAGCCAGGCAGAAACCACCACTCTAGTCAGGATAAGGGAGTTACACTCCTAAAATAACCCCTGCTCTCCCCCTTGGTAGCTAGGCACGAGCAGTCAGGCATATTGCAGAGGCAGTGTGTAAAGCATTTGCACATAACCAACAGTAATACAGTGTAAGCACTACAAAAGGACACAACACCAGTTTAGAAAAATATCCAATATTTTTATATACTTAAGACAAGACCAAAAACGATAAAAATCCACAATACAGTACTTATAAATCTTCAATTATCAAAATACGCTTGAAACACAGTTCCTTGATGTCGATAGCTCCGTCCGGGGCTATCACGGCGTCGTGAGCAAACAAATCCAAACAGTTCTGGCTGACCGCGGCGTCGCGGGCCAGCTACGGTGTCGGGAAGACCCGCAAACAGTACCTTTTAGAAATGCAGGGCGTCGATGACCTCTCGTTGAGCTTCCGAAAACACGGCGTCCGCAGGCGTCGGTTCTGGAGGTCGGTGCAGGACTCGTCGGGGCCCTCGAAGTCACACGCGTTGCAGGTCGATCTCCTCTCTGATGGAGTCACGAGCGCTGGTGTCGGCAGGCATCGGGTGCTGCGGTGCGAAGTGCAGCGGTGCGGCGTGCAGTGCCCTCAGGTCACGGTGCGAGAAGCGGCTTGGTGGCGGTGTCAGATGGCGTTGTCGGTGAGACCAGGGTCGCGGTGCGAGATGAAGGCGGTGCTCGTCAGGGTGCTGGCAGGTCACGGTGCAAGCAGCGTCGTCGTCGTTGCTGAAGCACTGTCGTCGGCTGACGAACTGGAGTCGATGGCGCCGGCGTCGGTAGGCCAAGGCTGCGGTGCGGGATGAGGGTGGTGCATCGTGTAACTTTACGAGCGGTGCCCTCGAACCACGGTCCGAACAGCGGCGTCGATTTTGGCATGGAGTGGCGTCGTCGGGGATACCAAGGTGTCGTCGTGAAGCGAGGCGGTGCGGAGTGCGGTGCCCACAGGTCGCGGTGCGAGCAGGGGCTCGGTGGCGGTGTCAGCAGGCGTCGTTGGTGAGACCAGGGTCGCGTTGCGGCATTCCGGCGGTGCCCTCTGCGGTACCAAGGCGTTTTCGTGAAGCGAAGTCGGTGCGGAGTGCGGTGCCCACAGGTCGCAGTGCGAGCAGCGGCTCAGTGGCGGCGTCAGCAGGCATTGTCGGTGAGACCAGGGTCGTGGTGCGGCGTTGCGGCGGTGCCCTCTGCGGTGCCTTCAAGACACGGAGTCGGCAGCGGCGTTGTAGACGTCGTCGAGTTGCTTTTCTTCTGTTGCAGCACAAAACACACAGTCCCCAGTGCTGAGGGCAGAATAGCTTGAAGTCTTTGCTGTTCCTGAGACTTCTTGAACAGGGGCAAGCTTTACCTCAAGCCCTTGGAGAAACTCTCAAAAGCAGATTGCAGAAAGTTCAGTCCAGTCCAGCCCTTTCATTGCCCAAGACAGAAGCAGCCACTGCAGGCCCACACAGCAAAGCACACAGCACAGCTTCTCCGGCTCTTCTTCTTGGCAGTCTTCTTGATCCAAAAGAGTTCTAAAGTTCAGGGGTCTGGGCCCCAATATTTATATCCCAAAATCCTTTGATCTCTTAGGCAGAGAGTGTCTGTGCCCAGCCAGAACCAGTTCTGCCTTCTCTGGTGTGATTTCCTGGCAGGAGGTGGAGACGGCTTTGTCAGAGGCAGACCAGGCCCTTTGAGGTGCAAGGAAATCTCCTCCCCCTTCCCCCATCGCACCCCAGGTCTATTCAGCCCTTTCCTGACCTACCTAGACTATCTGGAGCCACTCCTGCTCCCCAGCCTTCTGTCATCCAAAACCCAGACAGGCAATCCACATTCCAGCAGAGGCACACGGGATGACTGAGCAAGAAAATACCTACTTTCTAAAAGTGGTATTTTCAAACACAGAATGTAAAAATCACCTTCACTAAAAGATGCATCTTTAGATTCTGAGTTCAGGCGTACTAAACTTTATTTTCCCACCTAGTTCCCAGGGCCAGTTATGTTTATAAGATGTTATAAACAAACTTCCCATTCTGTCCTATGGGGAACAGGTAGCCTTGCAATAGTGAAAAACAAAATTGGCTGTAATTCACTATTATGACATGCCACACACACCAGGGCATGTCCTACCTTTCACATACACTGCACCCTGCCCACAGGGGTCCCTTGGGCCTACCTGAGGGGTGCCTGACATGTAAGAAAAGGGAAGGTTAGGGACTGGCAAGTGTGTGCACTGGCCAAGTCGACATGGCAGTTACACACTGCGCGCAGACTCTGCAATGGCAGGTCTGAGTTACCTTTTAGGGCTACTCACGTGGGTGGCACAATCAGTGCTGCAGGCCCACTAGTAGCATTTGATGTACCGGCCCTGGCACACTCAGTGCACTTTACTAGGGACTAACAAGTAAATCAAATATCCAATCATAGATACACCAATCCATAACACAATTTACACAGAGAGCATATGCACTTTAGCACTGGTTAGCAGTGGTAAAGTGCCCAGAGTCCTAAAACCAACACAAATACGTTAGGAAAAAATAGGAGGAAGAAGCAAAAAGTTTGGGGATAACCCTGCAAAAAGGGCCATTTCCAACACAACCCCCTTCCAGCCTAAAGCCAGGGTAGACCAATCCATACCTCGATGGGCTTCCCTGCTTGGGGCGATAGAACATGGAACCTGGCCTGCAACAGCAGGGTTTTCTTCCCGTTCTACGCCTTTCTGAACCTAGTTGGATCCCTCTATCCATACTCTCAGGGCCCACTAAGCTGACCCATGGGGAACCCTTCTCCTCACCTGTGGACCCCATCTGTGCAGCACCTAAACTTACTTTGCTCACAGATGTGTCCCAACAAGCAGACAGTACCCACATGGCCAACACAAGGGTGAGGCCCAGTCCACCCCCGGGGTGTGGCTCCTGTCCCCCTCCCAGGGGCAACTCTGTCCACCAGGACAGCCAGCCACAGTGGCCACTGACAATTGTCAGTGACGAGAGCCAGGCTTTATGCCTTTCAGGCCACTCCAACCACTGGGGCGTCAGAGAGTGGGGGGCGGTAGCCCCAGGTGTCTGGCACCCTTTCTCCACTCTCCCCCCTGCCAAGTCATGTATGGCATCCTGACACTGGCCCACCAGCCGAGGGTCTGTACCCTGCGGCTGGACAGGAGACTGGGGTGGGCTCTCCCACACCCTCTCCTCCATGGGGCTCTGTACCCTCCCACCTGGAGCAGTACCCCCTTCCAGAATTGTCAGGGCACCTGTGGTAGGTGTCCTGCACACTTCTCTCACCAGTTCAGGGGTGCTATCCTGCAACTGGTACACCAGCCCAGGGTCTGTACCCCGGGCCTGAACCAGGGACTGGGGTGGGCTCTCCCACACCCGGTCCTCCCCCCTGGGGCTCTGTACCCTCCCACCTGGAGCAGAACCCCCAGAAGACAAACTGGTAGGGGCACTGTTAGCAGTTGCCCCTCCCCCCAGGTCAGGGGGGACACCCTGAACCTGGTCCTCCAACCCAGGGTCTGTACCCTCAGGCTGACCAGAGGTCTCGGGCGAGGCTCTCCTCCCCTCACCTCTCCTTCTGGGATCCTGCACTCTCCTCCCAGTAGAAGCACCCCCAGAACCAAAAACTGTCAGGACGCTGGAACCGGACCTCCTACACAATTCTTCCACCAGTTCAGGGCCTTGACCCTGCAACTGATCCACCACCCTACGATCTAAACCCTCGGGTTGAACCGGGGTCAGAGGCAAGGACTCCCTCCCTCTGCACCCCCTTCCAGAGTTCTGCACCCTCCCACTGGGAGTGGTACCCCTAGAAGATAAACCGGTCAGGACACTGCTTACAGTTGTCCTTCCCTCCAGCTCAGGCAGGACCTGAACCTGGCCTCCCAACCCAGGGACTAAACACTGCGGCTGAGCACCTGCCCGGCACACCAGGACTTCCTTGGGAGCACGTATGCCCCCCTGAGGGTAACACATGACTCATGTGTTGTGTGACAGTCTGCCTGGCACAGATCTCCCGACCCCTGTCCATCTGACAGTGCGCGAAGATCCCCCAGGACAGAAGTGGTGTCACCATGGTCACTCCTAGGAGGCTCAGCCCTACTGGCTGGCCCCTGACCCACTGGTTCTCCCACTGGGGAACGCATCTCCCTCTCACCCCTCCTTCCGGACTTCGGCACCCTCCACTTAGGAGCGGCACCGCCAGATCCCAGAACCGCTGGAGCTCTGTTTACAGACACTCCACGTTCCCCTGCCACTAGGAGATCCCCCTCGACAGACGGCCTACCAGTACAGCCTAGGCTCCCCACCTGGTGTTCCCTCCTGGAACCACCCAGGCTCTGATACCAGGTTTTGGGCACCTTGGGCCACAGCCCATTCCCACTCCTTCTCCGCGGAGACAGGACGTGAGTCCCTACACCCTTCCCACGACACCGGGACCTATCTGGGCTACCACAAACCTTTCCTACCACCCTCGGTTGGGAAATACCTAAGCCGCTTCCTTCCGGGTCACCCCCAGATGCTTCTCCAGACCCTCTGGAATCCACCAAAAGGTCTGCCTCCAGTGCAAGCTCCCTGGGGTCAGAGAACTCACAATCCATTGGATGTTGGCATAGCTTTGGAAAACAGGGACTTAAAATATGCTCTCCAACAACTGAATCACACAGCCCCACACAGGTGTTAACCAAACTACCCTTCACCCAACAAGCCAGTGCCTCAGAAAAGTACCCCACATCATTCTCACAAGACTGGTGAGACAGTGTCTGACTGTTGCTGTCTCTGAACCCATACTCTTCTGGCTGGTCTCCATATTCACTTACTAGTGCTTCTATCATGGGAGAACCCCTCTCCCTGCACCTCTCATCTAGAGTCAGTAGGGTGTCCCTCCCACTACCAGGAAAATGATCCCCTGTGCCAGTTCCCCAATCCACCTCAGGGACACTGAGTACCACTTGAGTTACCTCACAATCCTGAACCCCCTGGTGTATGTCAACCCCCTCCTTGAAGCAGGGCCCCAAATCTGTGTGTGTGTGTACCTCATCCTCAGTACTGGACCTAACACTTTTGCTGCCACCATCTAGGCTGGGCCTAGCCCCACTGGCTTCCCAGTCCAGCTCTCTCATTTTAAACTCATGGTCTAAGATCATCCTCCTTTCCTCCATGGCTATTCTTTTGTCTTCCCTCTCACTTTCCATCCTGAGTTTCTCCAACTCGAACTTCCTCGCTTCCCACCTGTCCTCCAGCTCCTCTGGGGACAGACTGCTGCTGCCTGGTTTAGAGGGTGTCCCCCCTTCCAAAAGCACATCCACCCTTGGAATAGGCTCCTCTGCCTCCATGCCAAGATCTCCAGACAGCTCACTAGCATGTCTGGCTGCTACCCAGGCCCTCAGCGCCTTTTGTAGCTCCTCTTTTCTGGTGAGGCCCCTGAATTGGATTTTGAGGTTTTTGCAGATCGCCTTCAATTCCTTCACATTGTAGGTTTCTAACCTCTCCTCCTCAAAGGCCACTTCCAAGGATGCAACAGATGATGCAATTGATTCAGGCATGACGAAGTAGCAAGTTCAAACGGGCAAGATCAAAAAATAGGCCAAAAGGAAAAAGAACCAGTATGTGGCACGTAATGGTCTGCGATATGGTAGTAGTGCACACCAATCACTGTAAGTCAAGTGCAAACGCAAGTCCTATCCTCACCACTGACAACCAATGCTAGAAATGGGATTTTTGGCAGGCTAGGGCATGTGCCAAAGCCAGGCAGAAACCACCACTCTAGTCAGGATAAGGGAGTTACACTCCTAAAATAACCCCTGCTCACCCCCTTGGTAGCTTGGCACAAGCAGTCAGGCTTATCGTAGAGGCAGTGTGTAAAGCATTTGCACATAACCAACAGCAATACAGTGTAAGCACTACAAAAGGACACCACACCAGTTTAGAAAAATATCCAATATTTTTATATACTTAAGACAAGACCAAAAACGATAAAAATCCACAATACAGTACTCAAAAATCTTCAATTATCAAAATACGCTTGAAACACAGTTCCTTGATGACGATAGCTCCGTCCGGGGCTATCACGGCGTAGTGATCAAACAAATCCAAACAGTTCTGGCTGACCGCGGCGTCGCGGGCCAGCTACGGTGTCAGGAAGACCCGCAAACAACACCTTTTAGAAATGCAGGGTGTCGATGACCTCTCGTTGAGCTTCCGAAAACACAGCGTCTGTAGGCGTCGGTTCCGGAGGTCGGTGCAGGAGTCGTCGGGCCCTCGAAGTCACACGCGTTGGAGGTCGATCTCGTCTCTGATGGAGTCAGGAGCGCTGGCGTCGGGTGCTGCGGTGCAAAGTGCAGCGGTGCGGCGTGCGGTGCCCTCAGGTCGCGGTGCGAGCAGCGGCTCGGTGGCAGCGTCAGATGGTGTCATCGGTGAGACCAGGGTCACGGTGCGAGATGAAGGCGGTGCTCGTCACGGTGCTGGCAGGTCACGGTGCAAGCAGTGGCGTCGTCGTTGCTGAAGCGCTGTCGTCGGCTGACGAACTGGAGTCGATGGCGCCGGCGTCGGTAGGCCAAGGCTGCGGTTCGGGATGAGGGCGGTGCATCGTGTAACTTTACGAGCAGTGCCCTCGAACCACGGTGCAAGCAGTGGCGTCGATTTTGGCGTGGAGCGGCAGCGTCGGGGATACCAAGGTGTCGTCGTGAAGCGAGGCAGTGCAGAGTGCGGTGCCCACAGGTCGCGGTGCGATCAGCGGCTCGTGGCGGCGTCAGCAGGTGTCGTCAGTGAGACCAGGGTCGCGGTGCGGCGTTGCGGCGTTGCCCTCTGCTGTGCCAAGGCATCGTCATGAAGCGAAGTCGGTGCGGAGTGCGGTGCGAGCAGCGGCTCGGTGGCGGCATCAGCAGGCGTCGTCGGTGAGACCAGGGTCGCGGTGCGGCATTGCGGCGGTGCCCTCTGCGGTGCCTTCAAGACATGGAGTCGGCAGCGGCGTCGTAGACGTCGTCGAGTTGCTTTTCTTCTGTTGCAGCACAAAACACACAGTCCCCAGTGCTGAGGGCAGAAGAGCTTGAAGTCTTTGCTGTTCCTGAGACTTCTTGAACAGGGGGGGCAAGCTCTACCTCAAGCCCTTGGAGAAACTCTCAAAAGCAGATTGCAGAAAGTTCAGTCCAGTCCTTTCACTGCCCAAGACAGAAGCAGCCACTGCAGGCCCACACAGCAAAGCACACAGCAGAGTGGTAGTTCCTCCTCACAGCTTCTCCGGCTCTTCTTCTTGGCAGTCTTCTTGATCCAAAAGAGTTCTAAAGTTCAGGGGTCTGGGCCCCAATATTTATATCCCAAAATCCTTTGATCTCTTAGGCAGAGAGTGTCTGTGCCCAGCCAGAACCAGTTCTGCCTTCTCTGGTGTGATTTCCTGGCAGGTGGTGGAGACGGCATTGTCAGAGGCAGACCAGGCCCTTTGAGGTGCAAGGAAATCTCCTCCTCCTTCCCCCATCGCAGCCCAGGTCTATTCAGCCCTTTCCTGACCTACCTAGACTATCTGGAGCCACTCCTGCTCCCCAGCCTTCTGTCATCCAAAACCCAGACAGGCAATCCACATTCCAGCAGAGGCACACGGGATGACTGAGCAAGAAAATACCTACTTTCTAAAAGTGGATTTTCAAACACAAAGGGGTCGATTCCGATTCGGGCCAGAAATTTCACCGACCGAGCCGGACCCGGAGAGATTTCCGACCGAATCGGACCCGTGCAGTCCGACCGAACGAGTACGATGCGTCCGTATGTTATCGGACTCGAGTCGGTCGGACTCCCATTGAAGTCAATGGGAGCCGGTCGTACAACACGTACGCGGGCTCCCATTGACTCAATGGGTGCGAGGCGAACAAGGGTGCCCCCTACAGCGGGTACGCGGCGAAGCGATTCGCGCCGTACACGCACAGGTAGGGGGACCCATGGGTCCCCCCTGTGTGCGATCTCGCGCGGCTACGCGTACAGGGGGGTCCGACACGGACCCCCAAAGTACGGCTCCGACAGCTCTTACGAGCCGGAGTGCGCGGCTCGGTCGGACTGCTCGCGGCGCGCATCGTACTTACCCGGCCGGGAAACGTCTCCATTGCGCGGTGCGAGTCGAGTCCGAGCGAGTCGGTCGGAGCGGTTCGAGCCGGGAGCGAGTCGGTCGGAGCGGTCGGGACGCCCGGACGAGTCGGTCGGCGATTTCGCATCGTACTCGCTCAGCCAGACCCGCGTACGGTTCGGTCGGGAAACAGGGCTCCGAATCGGATCCGGTAAAGCCGAATCCGATTCGGAGCCCTACCGGCCAAGATCGGAATCGGCCCCAGAATGTAAAAATCACCTTCACTAAAAGATGCATCTTTAGATTCTGAGTTCAGGCGTACTAAACTTTATTTTCCCACCTAGTTCCCAGGGCCAGTTATGTTTATAAGATGTTATAAACAAACTTCCCATTCTGTCCTATGGGGAACAGGTAGCCTTGCAATAGTGAAAAACGAAATGGGCTGTAATTCACTATTAGGACATGCGACACACACCAGGGCATGTCCTACCTTTCACATACACTGCACCCTGCCCACAGGGGTACCTTGGGCCTACCTGAGGGGTGCCTGACATGTAAGAAAAGGGAAGGTTAGGGACTGGCAATTGTGTGCACTGGCCAAGTCGACATGGCAGTTACACACTGCGCGCAGACTCTGCAATGGCAGGTCTGAGTTACCTTTTTAGGGCTACTCACGTGGGTGGCACAATCAGTGCTGCAGGCCCACTAGTAGCATTTGATGTACCGGCCCTGGCACACTCAGTGCACTTTACTAGGGACTAACAAGTAAATCAAATATCCAATCATAGAAACACCAATCCATAACACAATTTACACTGAGAGCATATGCACTTTAGCACTGATTAGCAGTGGTAAAGTGCCCAGAGTCCTAAAACCAACACAAATAGGTTAGGAAAAAATAGGAGGAAGAAGCAAAAAGTTTGGGGATAACCCTGCAAAAAGGGCCATTTCCAACAATAAGTATGCGTGTATATTATTAGCAACAATTATATATTCATTTTGTACTCAATACATCGGCCAAGAGAGAAATTGCATGTCTATCAAAACTGTTATTGATGTCATTTTTCATTGTCCCTTTTCTTATTATTTAAAAAAGATAAAATATTTAAAAACATTCCTTACAAATACTCTGTTTCTGCAAATAATAAAAATTATATTTTTGATACTTTCCCTTTTCTGGTCACACATTGTTTCTGTTCATTATAGGTCCACCTTTTACCCATTTCCTAAATGGTTTATTCACATACAGTATTTTGACCCTGATTTAGGAAATTTATTCAGGGGTACCCCTATTTTTACATATAACTAGACGAGAGAATGAACAGAGTGTTGGGTGAGTGTGTTAAGTGGGCTAAAGCGTGTAATCCGGATGTGGGTAGTGCGTTGAGAAGCATGGTTTGGTTCTTCAGAACTATACCCCGTTCGTCTACCAAGGTAACTCTGTTTGAGTTGATGAGAGGTCGTGTTATGAACACCGCGTTTAGACCTGGATGGATGTCAAAGTGGCTCAAAACGGAGTCTGAGGTAAAACAGTTAATGTCCATTGTGAAGGAAAATATGACTCTGTCACAGGAGAAACAAAAAATATGGTATGACAAGAGAGTGGGTGCCAAAGGTGTTCCATTGGTTCCTGGAGACTTGGTCAGAATTAAGACCTCTGTCCATGTCAAGAAGGGCAAATCCAAGTTTGGTAAACCTGTCAGACCTCTGCATGTCAGAGGTAACGCTGTACAGGTGGAGGGAGGCCATTAGTAGAACCTTTCTAAGACTGTCAAATTTAGATCCAGTTCTGACCATGTGCTGGTCAGAGACAGCGAAATGTTGTGTCAGAACGAGTACATGAAAAGTCATAGTTCAGCAGCACATGGTTGTGAGTCTCCTTGAAGGAGTTCCAGGGTTAAGGCTGTTCCAAGCCGTTTCAGAGATTAGAGATATTCCTCCTTTTGTGTTTGGTTGTTTGTTTTTGTGTTAGTTTTTGTTGTTGATGTTTGTTGAAGGTGAGATATGTAGTAGTTTAGTAGTTTGTTGTGTCTACTTATGTGTTCTTATAATGCTTGTCTCTATAATGATGTATTGTATTCCAGAACCTTTAGAGTGTAACCTAGGCAGCGTGGAATGGTGGGATTTAAACGAGAGTGGAGTGGTTGATCCGGGCTGTTGCTTGTGACAAATAAACTCTAGAAGAAACATTGAAGAGCCTGTGTTCACTTACTACAATTAGCCTCACAGCCAAAGGCATTTCAGCTATAGGGAATGGTAGTTGTCCTAATTTTTCCAAATGCAACATCGTGTAGGTTGCGTCTTTCATGGCCATCAGTTGTTGTTTGCATGTTAAATTAAAATGCAGAAATAAATTGCTGCAATTCAAGTATGCCATGGAACGCGCCCATTTTTGAGTGTTTGAAGCATCCAGCTAAACTGCATAAGATCTAGGCTGACTTTGCCCACGATACAGCGTTGACATGTCACTCTGCACAATATCAATAACAGACGACACAATGTTATTTAAATTGTAAATACGAAATGACAATGTATCAATACTATTATCAACAACAGCAAGCACTTTATCCAAAGGTTTCTTGGTCAATATGTCTTAAATGTGCAGCAGCATCCCTCTTGGTTATTTTCCAAATTTCATTATATGTAGCATATATAAATCTTTTTGAATGTGGAAATTAAGGACCTAAAAGAAAATCTGATAAATTTGTGTCTTCGGACAGGAGAGAAAGATGTTGTTACACTGCAGACAATGTGGAATGTTCCAACCATTATTGACATAACTTTACGATCGAATAGGTGGTAATAATACCAGAATATGTTGACTGAGAATATCGGGGACCGGGTCTGTTTGATTTAAACCCAGATGTGAAATTAAAAAACGAGCATGACAACCATTAGTGTCTACTGGCCACAACAAACCCCCGCCAGGATTTGAAAATGAGAAATTAAATTGACCATTCTGCACCATGTTATTTAATTGTTCTTCGGTGTAATTTGTCAAACTTTGCCAATTATCAAAGTGTGCAATAGAGGGAATTGCAGGGGTGTTCATTTCTTTAATTTTTGCCATTCCCAGACAGGTAGTCTGCTGGATCGTTTCATTCAAGGAAATTATTTGGGTGGGAATTAAACAGGCTCAAAATAAGGTTTCCGTTCCCTGAACCTGCCAAGATTTTGTTCCCCAAATCGACTTCAAAGCAATGATGTCCTTCCAGTAATCATAGCCTTTAAGGGCTAACTAGTTGACAAATTAAGCTGTATATGTGAGCTTAGTTTGAGTAAGCAAATGTATTTTTGTTGGGGTAGGATCTAATTTGAAATATTAGGATGTGGAGTCTGAAGTGTCATATCCTTAAAAATACGTGAACTTGTCTTTTTGCTTTTTGGAGCACCCTTGTAGGGGAGTTGGACAATGTTCTCATTGTGTATATTTAAAATGTGGACACTGGCCACTGGCTCTGTGCAGAAAATGATGTCCATAATGATGATAACAAAACATATCGGCATAATTAGCAAAATTGAGATACAGGCCCTCTGATTCAAAAACAGTATAATACTCTAATTCTGAAAGCATAGAATTTTATGATGGAGTGTTAGCTTACCCAGAGCATGGTACATTTAATGTGAACATTTTGGAAAATTTGAGAAGACGAATGAATTCTTTGAAACCAAATCCTAGACCTATGCAGTGTGAGGCGCTTGAGGAATGGGAGCATGAAGGGTACAGAAGGGAGAGATACAGGAATGGATTGAAATACAAGAATACAATGAGATGGTTTTCAGAGGCTAAGTGGGATGCACAAATGAAGAGATGGAGGAGAGATGTAATTTTAGATGGATTATATCTAGTAATAGTTGCTAAAGATCAGGCTGGTGGAAAATGTAAGGAGAAAAAGAATAATATAGAAACTTCAGAATTAGATATGGGCCCAAATGAAATTGATGATGAGTTATTAGAGGAGATGTTACTGAAAAGACCTCCACCGTATCAGCAGAACCCAGATAGAGTTACTCCGAGTGCACCATTAATTGAAATAGAAGCTTCCCAAATTCCACAGGTTTCACAGGTTACCCGAATATCAAAGGAAAAGGAGATTGAGATGCTTAATAGAACAAAAGAAGAATTGACTCAGAAAATTAATCAGATGAGTTTGAATGCAGAAGCGTTGTCAGTTCCAGTTACAATTGGCCCTATAGTTCCATTGTATAGTTTGGGTCAAAATATTTCAAGAGTACATGCATTAACAGTTCCAGTGAATGGTGTTAGGAATGTTAGTGAATCAGAGTCAAATGAGGCAAATACGTCATTTATCGATTTTTCAGTAAATGGAAATGTGATTGAATCGCCCCAAAAAAGTGTTCAGATAGATCATAGGAAATTATTGCCAAATGCGAGAGAAACAACTTCTAAATCAGAGGGTTCTAGTTCAGTGGGTCCCTCGCCGGAGGAGTTGGATGAATGGATAAGAGGAATGGCATCTAATAAATCTAAATCAAGTATGGATTTAGGGAAGTTGAAAGTAGATTTGGAAGAAGTGATTATTGGTACAATTAGTCCTGAGAGATTGAGTAAATATCAGGAGTTGTTATTCATGTGTAAACATATTACATTGAAAGCGAAAAATGTACATGAGAAGTTGGCAGAGGCTGCACAAGAATATGGTGTGGATATAGAAAAGTCAAAGGCTTTGCAAAAGACGTATAGGTTGGATTTTAGTAATAAGGATCTGGAGAGTTTGAATGCTTCTGGAAAACGATTGCAAATAAAGGAGTTGATAAATAATGGGGTGATGTGGAACGTTGGAAAGGCAGATGGACAAGAAAGAAAGAAGAAGCGAATATGAATAAGGGTGTGACTGCTTCTCCTTTACTTCCGTTAAGAGAAATAGAGTCTGCTGAAATGATATATCCAATGAGAGAAGTTCCGGGTGGTGTATATGTTCATATCCCTTGGTCAAGACAGGATATATTGTCTTTCACGAATGATTTCCCAGATTGAGAGAAAAGCCTGTCAAATGGTATAAACAGGTAGAGAGATTTGTAAAAGTTTCAAAAGTCTCGTTGAAAGATTTGGATGGTTTGTTTGATATTGTAGTTCCAGCTGATTTATGGACTGAACGTAAAATTGCAGTTGATTGGCCAAAAGACGAAGATCCTAGAGATATTAAAACAGGAGCGCCTTCAGAAGAGGTGATGAAAAAATATAACCAAGTGATTACTTATTTGAAAGGTAAGATTTCTCCAAAAGAAGCAGATTGGGTTAAGATCACGAGTCAAATGCAAACGCTTCATGAAAGGGTTTCAATGCTTTTGCATTTGACTCGTGAGGGACATCTAGTAACGACTAGTGGAACTGCAGCTTGATGTATTAATAATTTCAATGCTTTTGCATTTGACTCGTGAGGGACATCTAGTAACGACTAGTTGAACTGCAGCTCTTTGTAGAATTATTTTGATATTGGACACTATAATATTCACTGTCCACTGCTAATCTCGTCCCATAATGCTTTGCAGGGCCTTTGGTTGGGATTGTATTTTTGCCCATAACTGTGCTTGGGGTGGTCCTAGGAGGAAGGGACCACCACTGAATCGTTCATCATGATATGCTCTTTGTGTTCGAGGCATCTGCTTGGTCCTCCCCCCAGGTTAGGGGGGACCCCAAAATCATCACCTCTCTCATTGCCTGATATTTTATTCTCAAAGTTCACTTTTGTGAATTGGTTATATGCTTTTTAGCATGTAAAATTGCTTTATCAAAGCATTTGTAGGTGTTGATGATTTTGCTGCTATGCTACGTCAATTAGCACACTTTTTGCACTGTGCTACGTGCAATTTGCGCAGTGCGTAGTAGCACAAACTACTTATGCTCCGTGAGCGTAGCGTAGCGTAGTACTACGCCCAGGGTTAGCCTAAATCCATCGTTTTTTTGCTCACCATGCCATTCCAGTTTGGACCCAGCCATATGCAAATCAGTTTTGACCCTGCGCCCAATGGAAACAGTCCAGCCTGAACTGCCAGGCCAGGTCCTCCCTGGACTGGAAAGAAGCATCCTAGGACCGGTTTCGGGCTTTCAGCTCTCAGAAGCCAGGATAGCTTGACTCCAGTGGCATGGAAAGACATAGGATTAATGAAAGATGTTGATCCTATTCAGATTATGGTTAAGCAAGGTGCAGAATTTCCAAAAACACCACAGTATAAAATGAGTCCTGAGACACTAGAGCATGGGTCTTCAATCTGTGGGGCGCGACCCCCAGGGGGGGCGTGGACTCATTCAAAGGGGGTCGCGCATTCCCGGTCGCACTCCTGCCTGGAACTGCCTGGATCCGGAATCCAAAACGTTTGGTATTGGATTCCCAATAATGCGTGTCAATGTGCTCTCTGATTGGAGGACACCGTAAAAGAATATAACGTCATCCACGACTGTCCTCCAATCAGAGAAACTTCAGGATGCACACCAGGAAAAGCCGGGAGCTGGGGCCATGAATATGCACCTGTGGAATGAACATAGAGTGCATCAATATTTTTTTTCCGCTGCCTT
Source organism: Calotriton arnoldi (assembly GCA_963921515.1). Classification (NCBI taxonomy): domain Eukaryota; kingdom Metazoa; phylum Chordata; class Amphibia; order Caudata; family Salamandridae; genus Calotriton; species Calotriton arnoldi. The sequence continues at coordinate 69,728 of CAWUFW010020003.1, forward strand.
GCACCGTGTTGCCTTTTCTGGACTTCCTCGTTGTTGCTGCTGTGTAGTTCCAGCTGGTGCCCTTTCCGTGCCTCTTCCTCGTGGCTGCTCCTGGTATCTGATCGCCTTGCTGTTTCCTGGTTCCCAAGGCAACCGAAGCTTCGAAGAACTGGTGAGGCAGCTGCCTCTTCCCCCCTCCTTCCTCCGCATCCACCATGTTTTCACCCCTCAGACATATACACACACACACACCCCTCACCTTTTTTATTTCAAACTATGCTATTTCCGAAACATTACAAAAATACCGTTTATTTATGTTCACTTTCACACTGACTGCATAAGCTTTTTTACTCTCTTATTCTGCGTGGTCTCTTGATTTCTTTTAAATAAATTTTTAACAGCATCATTCCGCCGTTACTAGGTGACATCAAACTACAGCAAAGTACTGCAATTATGTATGGGCTATCAATGCATACGTGGGTCTATTTTCCAAAATCATGCATTAGGAGATCGCAGTGATCGGGGTCTGGTGGCTCAATGAACTTTTGTACATGCTCCAGGAGTTTCTCTTTGACCACATGGTCACAGGTTTGAATTCTGGTGAGTCCACTCTGCCTTCCATCCTTTCGAGGTCGATAAAATAATTACTGTTGAGTTGGGTACAAATAAACATCCAATATCTGTCAGTGGCACCAAGGGGCCTTCTTGGGGTGAGCTGGACACTCTGCAAATATGCCTATTATATAGATACCAAGTGAATGAGCATTCAGGCATCAGAGGTAAAACTGAAGAAAGGGGCAGTGTGCCATTGTTTCTACCTTGCACTGAAATGTCTTGGCCTGAATAGTATTTATTGGCTTGAATGTATATCGTGGGGAAGGTATTTTAAGTTTTTAAATAAAAGTTTGCCCAATGTTTTGTTCAAGTACTCTTAGCCAAAAGGTGGATGGAAGACACACTGATAAAGCTAACATGTTGATGGAGCCTCCTGTGCCTCAGAACATACCTCCACTGCACTCATATTTTGATCTTCATTATTATCATCATAGATTCTGGCTGCATTATGAACAGTCTCTTTACCAGTTATATTCTTTATTAGAGCACACCGCATCTTGCATCAGTGGATCTTTAGAGGCTATGACACGGAAGCAACGCTCTTCTTTTCAACGTGGATAGACCGGAGCAGGCAATATCATTTGCTTCATGCAAACATAAACCCACACTCAAATTGGCCCATTATGGGAGATGAAAAAAATATTGTTGTCCTCTGGTAGTCAAATTATATAAACATGTTTAGTAACAGTCCACACATCTTACCTGGCCATTATCAGTCTGTAAATACCCAGAAAACAGTTTAAAGATTACTGCTTGCTTTATTCATGGATTTATTCATTTATCAAGTGAGTAAGGCGCCAAAGCTGATGAACACCAATTCTGAATATCAATTCAAGAGTGCAATAAAACATGCCAACAGTGTACGTTAGAGTTGTAGTGCAAGAAACGCAACGAGGTATAGACCGCGACAAGCATATTTGTGAAGCAGGAGCCAATAGTTGCAAATATTTGCAATACTGTTGGATGAAAAAAGTGAAAAAACAGAACACCTGCCCACGAAGGAGGGAGTTCATGGTCAGGGTCCAGAGCCTAACCGACTTTACTATCACAGCTTCATGTATGCTTATTTGAATTGTAACCATTTAAGGATTACAGTTTGTGGAGTTTTTTGTGGAGTTTTATATAGCGCAAACTAGACCCGGAGGTATCAGAGCGCTTTACATGAGCACCAGTTATGTTACAGACGGACACATACATTTTTGTTAGGCATGAGGAGATTAAGTGATTTGCCCAGAATCACAGAATGTTGAGCATCCCTGCTGAGACTCGAACCAGGTTCCCCAGCTCCGAGGTCGACCGCCCTAGACATTAGGCCATATTCTCTCCCCAGTTTGGTGTGATAGCACTTGGCACAACACCTAGGAATGTTGTCTAAATGTTCAAGACACCAGGAAAATCTCAATAAAAGCATTCCTACTCTTGCGCATGACCCGTGGATCATGAAAAATACCATATCTAGAATATGATGGATTGTCACATTGCTCTGTACGTTAAGTTGCCTCAAGATTAAGACCTGTATCTCAGTACTGTAAAAAAGGCAAGCAACATAGTAGTGATGTAATGAAAATAGTAAAAAAAAAAACTATGGACGGCCTTCACACATGCCAAGAATTGGGTACAAACTGCAGCAAATTTGTATTTTCTGTAAACTTTGCAGTGTATGGGCTCACGTATAGTAACTAACTGATGGAGGACATTATGAGGTTGGTAATTCTGTCATTTAGGGTACATTGAAGCAGTTCATTTTGGGACATACATATTTACACAATCAAGCCTGTAATCTTCTGGTCACAACTGTACTTGTCTGTTGAACAGAAGTGGTGGGGATTTGAAAATGCCAACCCTCAGGGTATAAACTCTCAATCGTTTGTGTAGGTTCTTCACAGAACTTGTGAGGAAGCTGCCTCTTCCCCCGCCTTCCTCCACATCCACCATGCCCCTGCTTTTCACCCCTCAGACACACACACAAACATACATGCATGCACACACACACATTCTTATTTACAAGAATTTTCCTGAAGATGTTTCCCAGAATACTTTATTCCCCTGGAAGCTTTGTTCATTTAAAACAATCCGCTTTCTACTGCTGATGGCACTGGTTACATTTCCACCATCTCTCTGTTGCTACCCTCACCCCCTTTATTTTCACACTCACCCTTTCCCCACTGCTGTCTTTGGTATTCTTCTGCTCTGCCCCTGCTGTTGCAGCTCCCCTGTTTCCGTTTTTGTCATGCTGGCTTGAGGAAAGCCCTCAAAGCCTATCCCGGGCCCCTGGGGGTGGGGGCGTGGGGGTGAGGGTGAGGTTCGCGGGAGGAGGTGAGGGGGGTGCTGTGCCTCCGAAAGGAACAATCTTTTCAAACAAAAAGGGTTTTTTGAAGACAAAACTAGCCATTTCCAACACAATTCAATCGTGCATTATCATTGAGTATTCAACACATGAAATAAGGAGAATCCAGCCAGAGGCATCACGTATTATGTGCATTTGGACCCGAGCTCTCAGGGGGCTAGGGGAGTGTCTTTACTTTCTTTCCGAGGCAGGGTTGGGGCAGTGCAGCTGTGGTGCCAGGCTGCAGGTGCTTTGCCCCTTTTAGAAATGGTACTGCCATCATGCAGCTGACAGCAAAGCAGTGTGCTTGGTGGGGGCCAGAGGGGGTGGGGGGGCTTGGAGGGGGCATAGCACTGAAGGGATGAATGGGAAGAGCCTAGTCTGTGTGTGATTATTAGGTATTGAGAGACTGGGTCAGACATACTTTAATTGACAGATGAGAGGGATGGAAGGGAGGGGGTGGGAGAAAAGAGGCGTGGGTGAACTGCTTAACTCTGCACAAGACTTCCAGGGTTTTAAGGGACCACTACTGCTCCCAGCCAGGTGAGCTTCTAATGTGGCGACATGTATTCCTGTGGAGTGGAAAGCCCTTCACAAAGGTTGACTAGACATCTTTCTGTTGTTCATTGCTGTATTTTGGTTATAAACTGGTACTGATGAGGGAAATCTTGCCCAGTGCTACCGTGTGTAAAAATGTCAAAATAATGAAGCAATACTATCCCAAAATGTGCCTCATCACATAACATTATTTACATTTTCTTACCACACAATTTAGTCAGCCCTGCTGCATTATTTGGTCAACCCCTGCCTCATAATTCCAGTTGCCCTGCTTATAGGGCAGTCTGGCAGTGCCCAAAGGGGTGACAAGTCAGGTCAGTGAGTGTTTTTCTTTTAGCTGCTTGCTGGCTTGTTTTATGGTCTGGTGGAGTGTTTCAATCTTGGTTTCTTTGCTACTACCACAAATATTGTCTATAGGAAGCACACATGCATGCAGTCTCCCATACCTTACAAAGCACTTATATAGCTTGGTCTTTATAAGTTTAAAACTGCCACTTAATTTGGTCCTCCCCTGCCTCATAAATTCCAGTTGCCCTAGATAAAGTACTGTTGTGCATTTTGGGCAATTCTTTTGGAGACTTTCAGTTTGAACTGTGTAGTAAGACTGACTCCAAACCACAGTCACCCACAAACATTTGATTTGCTATACACTGTTTAATAATATTTCCCCAACATAAAAATGATTTGCTGTGGGAACTGCGGGCGTTTATGCTTGTTGATGATGAGGAGTACCATGTTCTAGATATTTTTGTCAGGAGGGGGGTCTGTAAGCCTGAAAATTTTGACAGGGGGGTCTCGGCATCAAAAAGTTTGAAGTCCTCTGCACTAGAGGGAGTTACTCCAGTGATTGAGCAAATGATTGAACAAGGTATTTTGAGAGAGATACTAGGGAGTCCTTGTAATTCACCTATTATGGGAAATAGGAAACCGAGTGGGAAATATAGGATTGTACATGATTTGCGCAAAGTTAATAAGATTGTGGTACCTTGTTGTCCAATAGTGCCCAATCCAGCAGTGATTCTTTATCAAATTCCTTGTGATGCGGAGTGGTTCACAGTGATTGATTTGTGTCAAGCGTTTTTCTCGATACCCTTGCATCCGGATAGCCGGTATCTTTTTGCTTTTCGGTTTGGAGATCGTGTTTTGGCATGGTGCAGAGTTCCTCAAGGGTATACGGAGAGTCCTTCAATTTTTAATCAAATTCTGAAAAAGTGTCTCGAGTCATTGGTAATGCCAGAAGACTCAGTATTAGTGCAATAGATCGAGTGATTTATTGGTGGCATCAAAGACACGAGAGGCATGTGTGACAGATACAATTGCTCTACTGAACCATTTGGCAGTAGGTGGGCATAAAGTGTCACCAGCAAAATTACAATATTGTCAAAAGAAGTTCAATATTTAGGACACAAAATTGAAAAAGGAGTTAGGAAAGTATCACAAGATCGAATTGCTGTGATTTTGCAAATGGGACCTCACAAAACGCAGAAAGAAGTTCGAATGTTTTTGGGTATGGTTGGATACTGCAGACAGTGGATTAGTGGTTTTTCATTGACAGCTAAGCCATTACAGAGGTTAACTCACTAAGATGTAGTCGATCCAATTCAGTTGGATGAAGAAAGCATGAAAGCTTATATGGAATTGCGAGATAGTCTATGTCGAGCGCCTGCATTGGGAATGCCAGATTATGGTAAAGAGTTTGCATTGTTCTGTTGTGAGAGAGATGGGTGTGCACTTTCGGTCCTGACACAGACACATGGAATGGCACGAAGACCAGTGGCATATTTCTCTGCTACCTTAGATTCGGTGGCTGCAGCGTTGCCAGGTTGTTTGAAAGCGGTGGCTGCAACTTGTGTGTCTGGAGCAGAGTGAGTCGATTGTAATGGAACATCCAGTGAAAGTGTATGTGCCACATTCTGTTGAAATCTTGCTGACACGTACTAGAACTCAGCATATGACAAGCAGTCGTTTGGCCAGATATGAAAGAGTGATCTTGAGTGCTGAAAATGTGACAGTAACAAGATGTACTACATTGAACCCAGCAACTTTATTGCCGAGTTCAAGTTGTGAGGAAGTGAAAGATGAAGCTGATCATGATTGTTTGGATGTGACAGAATTGTGTACGAAGCTGAGGCCTGACATAAAAGATGTACCGCTGTCAGAGTCAGATTATGTGATGTTCGTGGATGGTTCATGTCTGAGGGATGAAAAAGGTGTTCTGCGTGCTTCATATGCTGTATGTACAGTGGCCATGGTTCTTGAAGCATCTTGTCTAAAAGGGATACATTCAGCCCAAATTTCTGAGTTGGTCGCTTTGACCAGGGCATGCATAATTGGCAAAAATCTGAGAATAACCATATTTACGGATAGTCAATATGGTTTTGGGGTGGTGCATGACTTTGGTCAATTGTGGGTGCAATGTGGATTTCTGACTTCTTCAGGATCACCGATTCGGAACAGTAAAGATGTAAAAGAATTATTGAATGCACTACAATTGCCCAAGGAGATTGCGGTGGTTAAATGTCCGGCGCATAGATCAGGAAATGATTATGTGACCAGTGGAAACAGATACGCTGACCAAGTGGCTCGTTTCTGTGCACAAAATTCAGTTTCAATTAACAAAGGAACAGAGAAAAAGAATACAGATTGTCACTTGATGTTCTCTACTATTGAAACGTGGGACGAAATTAGACAGTTGCAGGAAGAAGCCAGTGAGGAAGAAAAAGAACTTTGGATTAAATCAGGATGTGTAAGGAGACCTGATGATTGAATATGGGTGTATACAGATGACAGAGTAGTAATGCCAGATTGTTTACTTTCACAAATGGCCAGGATGTACCACGGAATTACACATGTAGGAAGAGATGACATGATTAGACTCTTCCAGCAGTCATGGTATAATCCTAAATTTAGGGTTATTGCAGAGAGTCTATGCCAAAGATGCGTAGTGTGCCAGCAGCAGAATCCAGGCAGAAAAACAGTTGTTAGTTGAGGCAGAATTGGGAAAGCAGCCAGACCTTTTACTAGGTTGCAGGCTGACTTTATCGAACTTCCTCCTTGTAATGGACTAAAATATGTGTTGGTTGTTGTTTTTCTGTTTTCTCGTTGGGTAGAAGCATATCCGAGAAGAAGAAGTGATAGTCTAACAGTTGCTAAATTGCTTTTGAGAGAGATTATTCCTAGATTTGGATTTCCAGTCTCTTTAGAAACAGATAGAGGTACTCATTTTAATAATGAAATAAATTGGATGATTTGCGCAGCATTACAAATTGAACAAAAGCTGCATTGTGCCTATCGACCAGAAGCCTCTGGTGTGGATGAGCAAATTAATGGCACTATTAAGTCCAGATTGTCCAAAGTGTGTGCATCCACAACATTGAAATGACCAGATGCTTTACCTTTGGTGTTAATGAGTTTGAGAAGTATTCCTGATAAAAAGACTGGATTATCCCCTCATGAAATTATAATGGGAAGAGCAATGAGACAACCGATTGTACCAGCAAATCAACTGATGAATATTACTGATGATCTAATGCTTGATTATTGCAAAGGATTGGTTGAAGTGGTGCGTTCTGTGTCCCATCAGGTTGGAGAAATTGCAACCACAACACAGCAGGAGCAAGCACATTATTTAAGTCCAGGTGAGGAAACATGTGAGAAAGTCGTGTTTGGAGCCTAGATGGCATGGCCCTTACCAAATCATATTGGTAACAACGACAGCAGTGAAGTGTGGTGGCTTGCCTAATTGGATACACGCAAGTCATACAAGAAGAGTCCCAAGTCCTTTTGAAAGACAAAAAGAAGAGCAGCAACTGGTGGAGAGACAAGGAGAACCAGAAGCTGAAGAACGTGAAGCTGCAGAGTCTGAAGTTACAGACTTTGAAAGTGTTGAACACGTGCTTCATCAAGAAAAAAGTTGAATAAAGTGGGCACCAGCTACTGGGTCTAATAAGACTGCTGTTGAGGGTGACAATGGAAAAGTGTTGAGTGAAAATCAAGAGCAAGTGAAACAGAGTAAAGGATTAAATAAAAGAACTTGTGAATTTGACGCTGATGAAACAGTTCAAGTAAAGAAAGCAAGAAAAGGTGATGTGTGGCCAGAAGGTGTGAAAAGACTGAAATACACTCTGAAACAAAGATCACCTGAGACAATAATTGAAGTTCAAGATCAGACTGAGCAAAGTGAGCCTGAAGAAGAATCAGTTGGTAAAACGAAAAGAGTAAGAGTTCCAAACAAGAAATGCACAGCTCCAGAATGGACATATGTAGTGTTGGAAGAAATTGAAAATTCAGATCAGATCGAAGAAGACGTTGGTACAGAGCAAAGTGAAGGAAACGGTTTTGAACCACCTTAAAGAACTGTGAAAAATAAGGTGTAGAATCCAGAAAATTAAAAATTCATTGAAAGAATTACAGAAAATTGAAGCTGAAGATCTGATGAGGAAGAAATAATAGAAGTAATAAAAAATAAAAAATTAAAAAAAGAGGGGTAAAGAAGAAAGCTATAAAGTGTGAGGATACACAATACACTATTTTGGATAGATTTTACAACATTTTTATAGATTGGATTTTTGATAGATTTTTGAGTTACATTTTTGAGTTTTTTGTTAGTTTTTAGTTTTTTTAGAATTGATACAAATATTATTAGAAATGGCAAATACAGCAGAGACTGGACATCAAAATCGTAGTTTTAAACGTAGATGTATTAATGCTTGCTTATTTAGTATTTTTCTACTAATGTTGGTGTGGTTAACATTAATTGTTATTGTACCCGTCTTAATGGTAACTAATCATAAAAATAATACTAATACTAATGGTCTGATGAGTAATAAAGTGGATTCTAAAGATTTTGAAGAAGACTCACATACTAAATTAGAAAAGATGATAGCATCTATCATCATGATAAATCAATTAATGATTTTTCGTTAAATGTTTTCACGAAACTACTTTATGAATACGTGGATGTAATGGATGCAAGAGATTGCTATGTGTGCATGCAATTACCGTTGTCTGTCTCAGAGGGGGCGACTTACCATCACCTACCTTTAACATATGGTGTGTCTTGTAGTGTATTAACAAGTCTGTTTTATGGGAAGGGAAGTTTGAAGTATTATTATTCTAACATGGATTTAGTATTTTCAGAAATTCCTATTAGAAAGAACATGAATAGAATATATAGTGCTAAAAATGCAGAATATATGGGAGAATGTTGTCATTCTACACAAACAATAGATACAGTATATGCACATAGACACAATTTAACCTGTAGATTACGATTTGAAGAAATAGAATTCATTAATATGGTTGAAGATAGAAGACAAGAGTTTCAGAGGAAAGCTGCTGAGCAAAAGTCTCATGTCCCTCCATGGGCTTTCAGAGAAGGAAATTATAAGAAGGGCAAGACATACGCTGCCATGACCCTAGACTGGTATCATAGAGGGAAACTTTGTTTGCTCAGACAGAAGACTGATTATAATAATTATTTCATTGGTTCTAGTGAATGTGATCATACTTTCCTAATTACGGGAGGATGGGGAATAAAAGGAGGAACTGATCCTGTCTTTCCAGGAATTTATTATGTGTGTGGTAAAAATGCCTACTATAGGCTACCTGAACATTGGTATGGATGTTGTTATTTAGCAATAGTATTTCCGAAGATTTATCACATGGACAAGAATATTAGAATCAATTAAATAAAGAATGGACTAATATGTAATAAAATAGCAAGTTTTTCAGAAATAATTGGGGATGTTTTTGGAGCATTGATACCTTCAGTTGGAGTTATTCTAAATTCACACAAAATTAGAAAATTGTCTACAGTGGCTTATCAACAGACACTGCTGGTGGGTTCTTAATGGTTGATACTGAAATGTTTGCAATTAGGTCTATGGTTTTACAAAATCGACTTGCCCTTGAAGTATTATTGGCCAAAGAGGGTGGAGTCTGCAATATGTTGAAAATACAACAATGTTGCACTTATATCCCTGATAAGAGTAAGAGTCTTGAGGGGTATATTCAGAATATTACAAATCTTCATCAAGATTTGTCTGAATTGAAGGTTGATGGTGCTTGGGAGAAACTTGGTAAGAGTTTTTCCGCTGTGGGTAATTGGTTTTCTACTTTTGGAAATAGTGTATTAGGGAGAATACTAACACCTATTATTGCAGTGACTACAGCAATACTAATGATTTGTCTGATTTATAAGTGTTGTAGATGTGAAAGAGAATCATCAGATAATAACCGAAAAGCAAGAAAGAGAAAGATAGAGGAAATAGAATTAGAAGATATGAAAGGACATTATTATGAAGTCATGAAGGATTTAGATGGAATAATGATAAAATGTGAGAGAACATCAGCTTTTTGATAAGTGACAATTTGTATTGCTGGGTATTTTGGTGATGGCTTAAAACGCCATCAAAGGGGGGATTGATGGAGCAGGGTTTTCGCGAAAATAAAACCTGCTCAGATTGAACCCTCAGTAATATATACTAACTGTGTGCAGTGAAAATTTATGCGGGAAAAGCCTAACATGTAGAAAAATGCTATTGCGCAAACGCATATTAAAGTAATAATAGTAGGCCGCAAATGCTTTTGACTAACGAAAATAAAAAGGACTAAAGCTTACTGATGTTGCTTTTGTGCACGTTATTAACGTTTACAAAGAAAAGATAATAATAATTAATATGGGTTGGGCAGGGATTAATGCAGCATTGGGTTGGTGCGTAGAGAAAAAGCATTATAAGTGAATAATAATGTTTGTGTTTGCTCTGTTTAGAAGAAACGGTTCGCAAATTCTGCATGTCAAATAATGGGTTAAGAAGCCACTGGAAATTAGAAGCGTTTAAATGAATTTCAAGAGTGAATAAGGAGATGGAATGCTATTCTGCCCTTCAAGTCCTGAGTGCCTGCCAAAAACCAGTATGAAAGAACAATGCGACAAATAGAGGGAAGCTTTCTCTGCAGAGTGGCGCTCAGCGAGAAAGATATACAAAGTTTGCAACAATTTGCCGGAGAAGAGGAAGAAAATAACGGTGGTTCAGATTAGTGTTGACTGGGGTGGAACTTTATGTCATTGATTAAATAAAAACAATAGGACATTTAGGGGCCGATTCCGATCTCGGTCGGAGGCGCACCCAATACCATTCGGTCGGGAAAAAAGCCATGCGAATGCACGGAAGGGAAAATGCAGCTTTGTCCGGCCGAACAAGTACGATGCGCTTTCCGTACGCGCCGAACCCGTCGCTACGCACGGCACGTCAAAGCATCCGGGAGAGGCGCACATAAGCTCCGATTCGCGCCACAACACGATCCACGGCTACGAGGCGAACACGCCAGCGACGAGGACGACGCGAAGCGACGAGGACGACGCGAAGCAACGAGAAAGACGAACGACACGAACCAACCATGAATCCCTTCGTCCCGATCATACCAATATTCTACATTTACTACCGGAACAGGCACGGACACGTACGGCGCAGAAGGTAAGTCAGACAGCAACCACAAAACACATACAACACGTACACGACACATCACACACACACAGAGGGATACAGAATTTACTTACACCAGCAACAGCAGCACCATGGGGCGGGATGCCCATCACCAATGCCACATATGCACACAGGGGCCTGAATGCGCACCACCACCCCTACCCAGGGGGGGCCAGATGCCAACCACCACTACCACCCATAGCCAGGGGGGTGCCAGATGCCTACCACCACTACCACCCTTACCCAGGGGGGGCTGGATGCCTACCACTACTACCACCCTTAGCCAGGGGGGTGCCAGATGCCTACCACCACTACCACCCTTACCCAGGGGGTGCCAGATGCCTACCACTACTACCACCCTTACCCAGGGGGGTGCCAGATGCCCACCACCACTACCACCCTTAGCCATGGGGGGCTGGATGCCTACCACTACTACCACCCTTAGCCAGGGGGGTGCCAGATGCCTACCACTACTACCACCCTTACCCAGGGGGTGCCAGATGCCTACCACTACTACCACCCTTACCCAGGGGGGTGCCAGATGCCTACCACCACTACCACCCTTACCCAGGGGGCTGGATGTCTACCACTACTACCACCCTTAGCCAGGGGGTGCCAGATGCCTACCACTACTACCACCCTTAGCCAGGGGGTGCCAGATGCCCACCACCACTACCACCCTTAGCCAGGGGGTGCCAGATGCCTACCACCACTACCACCCTTACCCATGGGGGCTGGGTGCCTACCACTACTACCACCCTTAGCCAGGGGTCTGGATGCCTACCACTACTACCACCCTTAGCCAGGGGGTGCCAGATGCCCACCACCACTACCACCCTTAGCCATGGGGGCTGGATGCCTACCACTACTACCACCCTTAGCCAGGGGGGCTGGATGCCTACCACTACTACCACCCTTAGCCAGGGGTGCCAGATGCCTACCACTACTACCACCCTTACCCAGGGGTGCCAGATGCCTACCACTACTACCACCCTTACCCAGGGGGTGCCAGATGCCTACCACTACTACCACCCTTAGCCAGGGGGTGCCAGATGCCAACCACCACTACCACCCTTACCCAGGGGGCTGGATGCCTACCACTACTACCACCCTTAGCCAGGGGTGCCAGATGCCTACCACCACTACCACCCTTACCCAGGGGTGCCAGATGCCTACCACTACTACCACCCTTACCCAGGGGGTGCCAGATGCCCACCACCACTACCACCCTTAGCCATGGGGGCTGGATGCCTACCACTACTACCACCCTTAGCCAGGGGGCTGGATGCCTACCACTACTACCACCCTTAGCCAGGGGGTGCCAGATGCCTACCACTACTACCACCCTTACCCAGGGGTGCCAGATGCCTACCACTACTACCACCCTTACCCAGGGGGTGCCAGATGCCTACCACTACTACCACCCTTAGCCAGGGGGTGCCAGATGCCCACCACCACTACCACCCTTAGCCATGGGGGTGCCAGATGCCTACCACTACTACCACCCTTAGCCAGGGGGCTGGATGCCTACCACTACTACCACCCTTACCCAGGGGGCTGGATGCCTGTCACTACTACCACCTCTACCCATGGGGGCTGGATGCCTACCACCAACACCACCCCCACTCATAGGATGGACAATGCATGACACAACCAGCACACCACAACCTAGGGAATGCAAGAAAAAGACATCCCCCAACACCATGACAAGCGTGTGTAGACTGTGTCAAATGCCTACAACACTGAACATGACTTTGAACATACAATGTGACCCCCTATCACATGTGCCACACATATATGTGTGTGGCCCCCACAATGCAAGCAGGCCATGACCATTGTGGCAATGGGGTCTAACACCCCATCACCACAGTGACCAAAAGGTAAGTGTGGGGTCCATAGCTGAAGCACATTTTGAACAGTGTGGCAATGGGGTCCAAACCCCCATCATCACAGTGACCAAAATGTAAGTGTGGGGTCCATAGCTGAAGCACATTTTGAACATTGTGGCAATGGGGTCTAACGCCCCATCACCACAGTGACCAAAAGGTAAGTGTGGGGTCCATAGCTGAAGCACATTTTGAACATTGTGGCAATGGGGTCCAAACCCCCATCATCACAGTGACCAAAATGTAAGTGTGGGGTCCATAGCTGAAGCACATTTTGAACATTGTGGCAATGGGGTCTAACCCCCATCACCACAGTGACCAAAATGTAAGTGTGGGGTCCATAGCTGAAGCACATTTTGAACATTGTGGCAATGGGGTCTAACGCCCCATCACCACAGTGACCAAAAGGTAAGTGTGGGGTCCATAGCTGAAGCACATTTTGAACATTGTGGCAATGGGGTCCAAACCCCCATCATCACAGTGACCAAAATGTAAGTGTTGACAAAGAAAGAGCTGCAACTGCCAAACTGCATGGATGATTCCTGGTCACAGAACATAAAACACATCAGTGGCAAAGTAGTGCATGTGTCCCATTGCAACATAAATTGGGGAGCCAAATACTGCAGTGCAAATAAGACATACCTTTGGCCATGTGCAGACAAACAACACCCATGGGGGCTGACACTGTCAACATTCATCAATGACACAATGACAGAAGTGACCATCAGAATGCAGACCCACATATTCGCACCAATGGGCACACAAATGCAGATACCCTGTGGAGACTGTAGATGTGAGGTGAACAGATACCATACCATGGCAGCAATGGGACACACAAACCATGATCATTGTGCTGACCGATGACCTAGGAGTCCCAGGGACAGCAGGGGAAAGCCACCAAACTACATACAGCCAATGGCACACCCAAGTTATGCCAATGCAGTGGTGCAGATGCACAAACACAAACAGGCAGACCCACACTGCACATCATACACAACAGGTGAGGGGGTGCCAGTGTCCCCAGGCAACCACACAACACATGAGGAGAGATGAATACCAATCATACAGATGTGCATACAGTGCCACACAAAGGTAACTCATGGATCCAAATCCCCTATGTGGGCAAGCAGGCATTGTCAGATGAGAGGGAGCACAAATCACACATGTCACACAGGCACGTAGGAACAGCAACTGACACAGCAAGACACAGACACACCACAGCACTACCCCCAGGGCCCCCACAATGTGGTGACCCTGGGCTGCATTACAATCCCACTGTGATGACAAAGCTAAATGTCGTTCACACTGTGAACCACAGTCATGTGTCCTGAGCAACAAACTACCATCACACCTACACAAGCACAAATCAATCAGCATGGCCAGTAAGCCAAGGCCAACATGGAGGCAGGGGCCTAGCCGGGCAACAACTCTCATTTGCACACACTCAACACCACACCCCTCGACCTCCAACAATGTGCAGCAGTGAAGCACACATGCACTGGTGAAATTGCACATGCACCCATGACTATTCCAGGGTGGTGGGTGGGAACCAAGGTGCAGAAACACATCACACATGGCCACTCAACAAGACTCCTGAATGTCTGACACACTGCACACTACGCTGTACATGGACATGACGGCAATACCACACCAACCAATGGGATCCCAGCCACAGTCACACACCAATGAAGAAGCCAAGGTCACCCACAAAGAACTCACATAGACAACAACCAACATTGCAGCCCGGACCCTGAGGAGTGCTAGCAGTCACACACACAACGTGTCACAATCACTGAAAGATAACACAAACTGGAAATCACATGACAGGGTCAAACAACAAGTGCCAAGGGGAAACCTGACTGTGACCCATCTGTGTCTGCACACAAACTCAGCCCTGACAGCAAACACACCTATGGGTGACACCCTGATGACCAGTAATGTGCCATGCACCCACATCACAGGGAACCCAGGGAGAAGACTTTGGGGGAACATAGGTCAACTCAGCAAGCATCACAAACAGGTACAACACTAGGGATCACAGCATGAACAGCTAAACGGAAGTGAACACACAGACATGCACATACAACACACACCTTGGGCGCAGGCAATGTCACAGGAGTACACACTGCCATGAGGGGACTCCACTCCTGTGTGAGGAAAGCTGTGCCATATGTTGCCTCAGTAGGGCCCCATCATGTCAGCTGAGCACTTGGTCACACAATCAACAATTAGCACCAAATGAGGGCTCCCGTCACATCAGCCTGGTCATGGAAGTGCCAACGAAATCATCAGCACAGATCCAACACACTTGTATAGCAATGTTGCACCGACAACACAGATGAGTCCTTCCCCATTGATGCCCAAACCTGCATGTCCAGTGGAGATGGCCACACGGTCAGGGAAGTAGACGAATTGAACAATGGCAGGCACAACAGATGTGCAGGGGTGGAAGCCACAGATGTGAAATTGCTAATGTAAGTAGGAAATCCCATTGCCAAATACTGAACACATGACACCCTCAGATGCTGCTATGGATGACATGGATACACCACAGGATAGGACACATTCCCCCTGGACCACATGGGTTCCTGCACAGTAACACTTCATTATCATGAGACCAAATATCACCATCACTGCAGCAAGGGCATGGTTAGCATCATCAACAACATGTACATCAGAAGCATAAGCACTAGAGAACAGAAAGTTGCTTTATTCAGCATATGTGTGCAATGAAAACTGAAAGTCCAGAAAAACACAAAGGCCAATGGCCAGTCCATTGTCAAAGTCCAAACAGGGTGACAGTGGCAGATGTCACCCTACGCATGCCTGCACAAAACCAGGGACAATCCACTAGGAGGGGCAACCGGGGGGCAGGCCAGGCACCGCAGGGACAGGATCAGGGCTCACCAGGAGGAAGCAGGGAAGGGGTGGTGAGTGCTGGAGAGCCACTGACAACTGCAGTGGAGGTGTCTGACATGGTGTGTGCCGGCACAACGGGGGGCATGACTCAGATGTTGTGGGTGCCGGCACGACTGCAGTAGACCCTGCAGATGGAGTGGACAGGTCCGCCACTGCAGTGCCCAAGTCAGACAGGGTGGTACTGGACTCCACTGCAGTGCCTACCACCAGGGGAGGAGAATGGGGAACAGGCAAGGTGGGCTGGACAGAGGGGGAGGACACCCTCACCACATCAGTGGCACAGACAAGCGCAGCGGGGGTGTGGTGCCGGGAGAGCAAGTGGCAGGGGGAGAAGGCCAGATCCTCTTGGGGATGCTATATCTGTGGGTGGGGGAACCTGGGGCAGGGTGTGGTGGGGGCACCTGTGGAGTGGGGGCCTGAGGGATGGAGGAAGGAGACCTGGTGCCTGAGCTGCAGGGCGGCGGCGGGGTCTTGCTCTTACGACTCCGGGGGGACTTGCGGGTGGGGGCCTCAGTCTGTCTGCGCCTGGGGCAGGGTATCCGGGGGCGAGGGGCACTCTGCTCCGTGTGGGTGGGATTCCTCTTCCCCCTGAATGCTGTATCAGCTGGATCGGAGGGGAAGAGGCCGAGGTCACTGAGGAAGAGCCGCTGGGTCTTTGGGGTTGCAGGTGAGGCAAGGGAGGGTGTTTTGGAGGGAGAGGCAACTGAGGAATGCGCAGTGCTCGTGGATGCGTGTGTGTGTTCCAGGGCCCCATCCCCTGTGAGTCTGGTTTCAGTCCCCTGACTGTGCGTGCGTGTGCGTTTTGTTTGTGGCGTGTGTGTCTGTGTGCTGGATGTGTGTGTGCTGGTGTGTGCCTGTGCCGGTGTGTGTGTGCTTGGGACGGGTAAGGTGCTGGGGAGTGTGGATGGAGCAGAGGCAGGAGGGGTGAGGGACTGTCTGAGGAGGGACACTGCTGCCGTCAGGGAGGAGTCCATGGACCTATTGCCCCTCTGTAGGTCAGACATGCCCGATGAGATGCCCTCCATGAACGACACCAGCTGAGTCAACAGAGCGGTGTGCGCATGGAGGACACTCAGCATGGCTGTCTGCCCTACATGGAGCTGGCGAAGGAGGTACACAGACTCCTCACTCAGGGCAGCAGGGGACACAGGGGCAGGGGGTGCGGTGCCTGGCCCAAAGGAGACACGCTCCCGAACATGGGAGCCTCCACGGACCTGGGGAATGGGAGCCGATGGGAGGGCGGTGGTGGTGCTGGTGGTGGCGGGGACAGCAACACTAGCTGGGGTGTGGTGGCTGCTGACACCTGCCTCCATAAGGGAGTCATCCTCTGAGTTGCTCTGGTCCTCAGCTGAGGTGGATGGTGCTGAGGACTCCTCGGTGTGGCTCCCCTCGCCCTCCGTGCCACTGGGTCCCTCCGACCACTCATCGGCTGCTGACCCAGTCTGGCTCTCCGGCTCCTCCTGGTCCGTGGAGCTGTCCCCTTCCGTGGCCGTGGATGTATCTGCAAACAATGGGGAAACAGACAGACATCAGTCACCTGCACCAAACGCACACACCACTGTGAGCACAGCACATTACAGAGCAAGCCCTGGCATCATTAGTTGTACATTGCTAAAAGTGCCCTAACTGAACAGGAGAAGCCAATTGTCAGTCTGATGCCAACCATGGCACTCACATCCCACATGGCCTTGCACCCATCTGTCTGGTGTCTGTTGGATAGCAACACCCCATTGTGGACACATGCACCAACTACACAGTAGTTGGACAGTGCAGAGGACACGGTGTAGCATGTGGACATGCACACATCACAACTCTTGCCACTGAGTCAGTACAGGTTTCCGGATGAAAGGGACGCCCAGAGTCAAATAGGAAATGCATGTGATGCATACCAGCGACAGCCACCATGATGCACCCATGTCCTGATAGCCATCGCCACAATGGTGTGCATGTAGCACATGTCACTCCCCTGCAGGATCACCAATAAGTAGACACATGCCATGGCGGAGGCATGACTGCTAAGTCATACATCACTGTCTCAGTGATGTATGACTTGGCAGCCAGACAACAACACTCTGCACTGTGTCACAATAGTAGGTCATGGGGAATGCAAGTCCTGGAGCTGCACAAGTGCACATGTACATCCCCCACACAACACATCATCTTAACCCTCATCTGTCCAGGTCATACCGATTGGACATATGGGAGACCTGTGACACTACCCTCTGAACCTGAGCCCCTCACAATCTGCTGTGAATGGGGAACAGCTGCCTGAACTTCACATTCGCATACCCCAGTCTGCACGGGCAGCTGATCAAACACCTATGTGACACACAAGTATCGTCTCCTATGGTCACATCTCCAGTGGCATGCTGAGCCCCTACCGAGAAACACCCCAGCAGTCCTGGCAACAAATCCACAGCACACTGACACAGAGGCAGACACCTGAGGGGTCAAATCACTGCGCACAATGTGTCAGCTGATACACGGGAGTGGGAGTACAGAGTGCATTGCATGGCCTGGAGTAGGCATGACTGTCCTGCCCCACATGAATGAGGGATGAGCCCTGGACAGTGGATAGCTGGCTATGAATGTGTGACACACGTAATCTGCACACTCCTGGGGCCCAAACATTGTTCCCACCCGCTGCATGGGTGTGTGCCACATACCCCAGGCACATGTGGTGGCTCAGCTCAGTAAGTGGAACGCATATCAAAGCAACACGCAGATTACATGTCCGAACACAGGCGTTGTGTGAACAATGGACCCACCCATGATGCCCACAACAGAGTTAGGGAAACAGATGCTGTCCCCCACCTTTAGTGAAGCAAACTGCAAGGACACAGTCCCAAGTGACACAATTCCCTGAATGTAAAGGCCACACCTGGGTATCAGATGAGGAGTGGGCAGTGCACAATAGAGGGACATGGCTCCTGGACAACATGACTGCTGTACTGTGGCAGTTGAACCAGGCCAGAGGAGGGCACATAGCATGTAATACAGAGTTCACAGTGCAGTCTTTGACTCACCCCCTCCTTGCTGCTTTCTGGCCTTCAGCTGCCCATCCAGGTCTGGAAACACCACCGCCAGGATCTGGAGCATGTGGGGGGTCAGGGTCCGTGTTCCGCCCTTCCTGCGAGGAGGCGACAGCTTCAGCTGGACCCGTGCAATCCTCCGGGTCCAGCCCCGAAGGTCCTGCCACCTCTTCTGGCAGTTGCGGATCCGGCGCTTGTAGACCCCCACGGACCGGACAGCCCGGACGATGTCCTTCCAGATCTCCTGCTTCCGATGGGCATTAACCTGTCAGGATGACAACGTGAAAAGGCCATTACTACACATGCAACATATCCGTGCATGACACAGTTGTATATACATGTCTCATTCACAGGGGCACATGATGTACACAGGCAGTGCAACGCTGCCCATGGACAGTTTGCCAGATGTCACTACATGGTATCATTGCATGGGAAGTAAAACCTTGTTCAAATGCACTGTCACTGCACCATACCTGTCCAGTGCATGTCACTACACACTATGGGGGTGACAACTACTCAGTGAGCCTGCTAGCCAGTGGCGTGCAGACTTTCAGCCTTGCTAGTCAGACAAAATGCACATTCAGAAAGGCAGTGCACAGAACACTCACCTGCTCCCCTGGTGTCCCATACAGCTTGCTGTACTGTGGAAGTAGGCTGTCCAGCAGGGCCTGGTTCTCCTCAAGGCTGAAGGCTGGGGCTCTCTCCACAGTACGTGCCCTTGCAGGGTCCAGAGGGGCAGAGACAGCAGCAGTGCAGTGGCAGATGTCGTCCTGGAGCATGTAGTGCAGGCAAGTGAGCTCTCAGGGGAACAGCCAGCAATATATATGTGCTGGAGAGGCAGATACTGTCCCTTGTGTCCAAAGTGATAGGTCCAAGTCGTTTGCATCTTCTGAATCTGGCCAATCCATGGAATAGCAGCACCAATACACGCCCACAGCATCCTTCAAATCTTCAACTTCATGACATACATGATCTTGCAACATTGTTGTGGGTGACCAACTGAATTTCCAGCAACCGACTCGTTCGAATTTCGAAAACACGGCCGTTGCCAGGCTAGGCCATTGTCAATGGGTGCGCACCGATCGGTCCATTGCGGTACAACGCGTACAGGGGTACAACGCGTACCCGCACACATTGAATGCAATGGGCCGGCCGGGGACACCGATCGGTCCATTGCGGTACAACGCGTACAGGGGTACAACGCGTACCCGCACACATTGAATGCAATGGGCCGGCCGGGGCATCGATCGGTCCATTGCGGTACAACGCGTACAGGGGTACAACGCGTACCCGCACACATTGAATGCAATGGGCCGGCCGGGGGCACCGATCGGTCCATTGCGGTACTAACGCATACAGGGGTACAACGCGTACCCGCACACATTGAATGCAATGGGCCGGCCGGGGCACCGATCGGTCCATTGCTGATCAACGTGTACAGGGGTACAACGCGTACCCGCACACATTGAATGCAATGGGCCGGCCGGGGGCACCGATCGGTCCATTGCTGTTCAACGCATCCCTGTACAAGTGACTGGCATATGTCACCATGCCTGTCTCAGATGGACATATGCCAGCCACAGATAGCTCTCAGGGAGTGAGGGGCACACCTACAACACGACAGCCTGTCCAAACTGTATGATAAGGCATGTAAGGCTGCATTTCCTATTGTGTGTATGTTGGTGTACATGTTGTCCTGTGGGTGTCACCTGGGGGCAGTCACCCCCAGTCTGTGCACGTGTTCATGGGGACAGGATCCTGGGTGTTACGTGTACATGACCACTGTGATGTGCAACTGTTCATATCTGTGCATGTGCCATGGTCACATTTCACGGTGGTGTATGTGTATGTCATGTCACATACCCCGTGAGTCCCATGTGGGACGGTATGTTTGAGCCAGGGTGTCCCAGTGGCACAATAGTGATGGTCCTCCACAGTCTGTGTGCATGTAGTGTTTACAATGTCTCTGATTTCATGTGCACAATGGGAGACAGTCTCCACATCCACGTTGTGTGTGCATGGACTTTGATGTTGTGCGTGTGTGTGTCACAGACGTCCATGTCTGTCCTGCAGTGGCAAGTGGGACCACTACCTGTGGGGGTCATAGTTGTTTTGCTGTGGTGTATACATGATACTCCATGTAATGCCAGTGTCCATGTGGCAATACAGGGTCCCTGGGAATGTACCTGTCGTTGAGCTGTGATGCCTGGGGCACATCTGTCGTCACATGTCACTGTGGGGGGTGATTGTGACACGGCAGCAGGAGATGGGAACTGTGACACGGCCTCATGATATCCAATGGGCCAACCTGGGACTTATTGATGCCACTTGTTGAACCGTGATGACAGATGTTGGCCATGTATGTACCATACATGTCCTTACGGAACTGCACACTTCATGTAGTTGTGCCTCATAATGATGTATGTTGGGATATTGAGTGTGTTCAATGCCGCATATGTGGGCTGACTGACAATCTTGCTTTCTTCTCCTCTGCACTGCAGGGCTCCTGCTGTCCATCGACCATTCCCAGACCTGGCAACGATGGTGGAACGGGACAGCATCCGACGGTACCGCTTCACCAGGCAGCTGATTGAGGATTTGGCAGTGCAGTTGGCCCCACATTTGCAGCCTGGCCGGCCGTATCCTACAGCGCTGACCCCCAAGGTGAAGGTGATGGCAGCCCTACACTTCTTTGCCACCGGTACCTTCCAACATACTGTGGCGACTGCTGGTGGGATGTCACAGACCATGTTGAGCTGTGTGCTCCGCGATGTTTTGGTGGCAATGTTGCTATTCCTGAACCGGTACATCTATTTCCCTAGACTGCAACGACTCACTGACGTGAAGAGTGACTTCTATGCCCTGGGGAGGATGCCGCATGTCATTGGCTCCATTGATGGGACACATGTGGCTTTGGTACCACCACAGGCCCAGGAGCAGGCCTACAGGAACCGCAAGCACTACCACTCGGTCAATGCACTGGTGGTGTGTCTTGCAGATATGACCATCACACACGTGTGTGCCCGTTTCCCTGGTTCAGCACACGATGCCTTTGTGATGAGGAGCAGTCGCATCCCCAGGATGATGGCACAGATGCAGAACCAGCGTGCCTGGCTTGTCGGTGTGTACTGACTTTGTGCCATTGTGTGTGATCTGATCTGTAGCATTCCGCCCACTTTTCCAAGTCAGCTAATGTGCACTTGTCTGTCCGTAGGTGACTCGGGATACCCCAACATGCCGTGGTTGCTGACACCCCTCAGGAACCCTGTGACACCAGCCCAGATGCGCTACAATGAGGTACATGGTCGGACCAGGAGAGTGATTGAGCGGACATTTGGTCTCCTGAAGAGCCGCTTCCGCTGCCTGGACAAGACCGGAGGGTCCCTCCCATATGCCCCTGCGAAAGTGTGCAAGATTATCATCGTCTGCTGCATGCTCCACAACCTGGCAGTGCGGAAGGAGTTGCCTCTCATCCAGGATGACAATGACCAACATCCGCCACCTGTGGAGGATCCTGGCCTGGACCACGATGCCAGTGATGATGATGATGATGAGGGTGATGTCCGCACACAGCTCATCACCAACTTCTTTAGCTGAATGTGAGTATCCTGAGGTGTCATGTCAATGATGTGAGTTGGCATGATATGTGTAGGTGGTGCTCTGGTGCTGTTGGAGTGTGTCCATGGGCTACTTGACTGGATGTGTGTAGCGATGTGTGCTTACAGGTGGTCTGTACTCCCCAACAGTGTTGACATGCTAACTTGGTTCTGGGTGGGTATCTTGTAACATGTATTGTGCATGAGTTTTGCTGTTCTGTCCTGTTCTCCATTGCTTTTGACTGTGTGTCATTTCTGTCCTTCACAGGGTACTTTCAGATTCGTTTGGTCAACTGTGTCCACCGACGACGTGATTGTACTTCCAGGGTGGTAGCTGTTGTGTCCCTACAGGTGATGTGTGCCACACCCATGGACTTCCTTCCTTCTACAGTTGCTGACTGTGTGCCCGCTGCCAGGTGGGATTACCTTGCATCTGTAGTGGTTACGACATGTTGCAACTGTGTAATAAACCTGTGCTTCACTTTGTGATGTGCGTTGTCTGTGGTCACACATTTGACTGCCATTTGCTTACTGCACCTGTGGGCTACTTGACTACAACTGGGAATGGGTGTGGTGTCTGTGCATTGCACCGTCTTCCCTGGCAACATCAGTGTAGGCAATGAGTCAGATGGCCTAGATGTGTATGTGTTGTGTAGCCCTGGTGGTGTGTCTCCCTCATATGTGTCATTGCCTTTACTCACATGCCTGTGTTGTACTTGCTGTTGCAGTTCGTATACACAGTGTAATTTTGCAGTTCATCATCCCCATAACAGCACCCACGTTGGAATCACAACAGAGGCAAGTATGGTGTATTAGTGTGTTTATTGTGATACATTTGTGTGAATAGTGCATAGGATGGGTAGTGCTGTACATATATCTTGCAATCAGAAGTTCCTAGGTGAATTGAAAGTCCTGGTAGACAAAATCCCCAGTATCGGGGCCACAGTTGTCTGAGACATTGGTCCAACTTGTACTCCCCATGCAATGTGTGGGAGTTGTGTTGCCGTCAACAGGGTGAACAGTCTGTGCACAAAGGTGAACATCCAGAACAGGTTCAGGCTTCCTGGGAGTTGCGCTTGGCCATCGGCCTCTCACTTGCCCCTCCTCGGACGACCCCTCTTCTTTGGGGGGCCCCTCAAGTACAGGCTGCTGCGGTGCAGGGGACTCTCCGCCAGAGTCATCCTCCCTCCCTGTGGCAGTTGCAGTTTGTTCAGCACCAGATGTTGTTGGCACACAGGGAGGTGTGGACTGGTTGCTGTTCATCTGGCGGAGGCATTGTAAAATGTCCCTGTGCACCGCCGTCATCTCATGCAGTGCGTCCCACTTGGACTCCACGCGGGACATGTGTGAGTCCACGCGGGACATGTGTGAGTCCAAGCGGGCATGATGGGCAGCCTGCTGCTGTTTCATGTCTCTGAGGAGCCCCACTACCTGGCTGAGATCTCCGGTGCTGGACTGGTACGCATCAGCTATGCGTACCAGTTGTGGGTCATCATGCACACCAGCAACCTCTGCAAGCAGCGACCTCTGTCTCCCACCCCTCCCACCACCCCTGACGACATGTGCAGTGCGTGCAGTGGCACGCACAGATGACCCTGGTCCACCTTGGGGGTTGGTGGTGGTGGTGGTGTCCATGGCCCCACGTTGGTCCAGGGTCCCTGTGCTGGTGTTGCTCCTTGTTCTGTCCATGTCGGCAGGGATGGTATTTGTGGTGACAGTCGTTGGAGGGGTGGGTGCAGGGGGTGCAGCTGGTGGTCCTGCTGGTGCTGCAGCTGGTGGTCCTGCTGGTGCTGCATGTAGACTTGCACCGGATGTGCCAGGTTGGTCTTCTTCGTCCGAGGAGGGCAGAGGCTGTACGACACCAGTGAGCTCCGCATCCTCTTGAGCCTGGGACTGGGACTCCTCAGCGTCTGCTGCTGTGTCCCCATCATCACCTGTTTTTGGGAGACACAACCAATGTATGTAATGTTTCTGCAGGCATCAATGGTTGACACACCTGACAGTTGTGACTATGCCTCTGGGTGCGGGCCTGTACATTGCATTGTCCTAAGTCGTCACAGTCAGGGGTTGATATTGGTGTGGCACATTGTCCTGCATTATTTGGGCATTTCTATGTATTTGTTGGGGTGTGAACATGGTCTGCATTGGTTGTATTTGGTTGACAGCCGGCCCTCCTTCCCACCCAGCCAGCCAGATATCCCACCATGGAACGTGCTTCCATTGCAGGGAGTGGAAGTTGTCTCTCAGGATGTCAGTCAGTGGTGTCCTGCTGTTTGTTGGTGCACAGTTCCCAGCAGGGCCTTGTGCTCCCCACAGCAGTAGCCAGTGTCAGCCATCTTGTGAGTCCTTCTCCACTCCCTGTGATGTGAGCATGGTTCAGGGTGGTGTTGATGGGCCAGTTGTGAGGCTGAGCAATATCTGTGACTACTACTCCCATCATGCTATTGCCTCCACCCCCTTCCCAGCATGCCCATGCTTCCTTCCTTTGACTCTGCTTCCCTGTGGGGTGGGCTGCCTGTGCTGACAGGATGGCTGGGAGTGTTGTCCTGGCAGTTGTTTGGCTAAAAGTCCCAAGAGTGTCCCTGTGCTTCACACAACATAACCCAGGGTGGTGGTTCTTTGTGGGATCTTGAGTTAGGATGTGAGGCATTGCATTCTCCCAGGTGGGTTCTGTGGAGTTTGTGTTGAGGGGGTGTGAGGGGAGGTGCTTGTGACTATGGTCAGTGCTGCAAGTCCTCCTTCCCACCCAGCCAGCCAGATATCCCACCATGGAACGTGCTTCCATTGCAGGGATTGGAAGTTGTCTCTCAGGTTGTCAGTCAGTGGTGTCCTGCTGTTTGTTGGTGCACAGTTGCCAGCAGGGCCTTGTGCTCCCCACAGCAGTAGCCAGTGTCAGCCATCTTGTGAGTCCTTCTCCCCTCCCTGTGATGTGAGCATGGTTCAGGGTGGTGTTGATGGGACAGTTGTGGGGGTGAGCTATGTCTGTGACTGTGACTCCCATCATGCTATTGCCTCCACCCCACTTCCCAGCATTCCCATACTTACTTGCTTTAGTGGGGAGTTCAGTGTGTGTGGGTGTGAGGGCAATGGCAAGATGGCTGACAGTGGTGTCCTGCTGTTGGTTGGTGTGCAGTTCCCAGCATGCCCTTTTGCTCCCCACAGCAGTAGCCAGTGTCAGCCATCTTGTGAGTCCTTCTCCACTCCCTGTGATGTGAGCATGGTTCAGGGTGGTGTTGATGGGACAGTTGTGGGAGTGATCTATGTCTGTGACTGTGACTCCCATCATGCTATTGCCTCCACCCCACTTCCCAGCATTCCCATACTTACTTGCTTTTGTGGGGAGTTCAGTGTGTGTGGGTGTGAGGGCAATGGCAAGATGGCTGACAGTGGTGTCCTGCTGTTGGTTGGTGTGCAGTTCCCAGCATGCCCTTGTGCTCCCCACAGCAGTAGCCAGTGTCAGCCATCTTGTGTGTCCTTATCCACTCCCTGTGATGTGAGCATGGTTCAGGGTGGTGTTGATGGGCCAGTTGTGAGGCTGAGCAATATCTGTGACTACTACTCCCATCATGCTATTGCCTCCACCCCCTTCCCAGCATGCCCATGCTTCCTTCCTTTTGACTCTGCTTCCCTGTGGGGTGGGCTGGCTGTGCTGACAGGATGGCTGGGAGTGTTGTCCTGGCAGTTGTTTGGCTAAAAGTCCCAAGAGTGTCCCTGTGCTTAACACAACATAACCCAGGGTGGTGGTTCTTTGTGGGATCTTGAGTTAGGATGTGAGGCATTGCATTCTCCCAGGTGGGTTCTGTGGAGTTTGTGTTGAGGGGGTGTGAGGGGAGGTGCTTGTGACTATGGTCAGTGCTGCAAGTCCTCCTTCCCACCCAGCCAGCCAGATATCCAACCATGGAACGTGCTTCCATTGCAGGGAGTGGAAGTTGTCTCTCAGGATGTCAGTGGGTGGTGTCCTGCTGTTTGTTGGTGCACAGTTCCCAGCAGGGCCTTGTGCTCCCCACAGCAGTAGCCAGTGTCAGCCATCTTGTGAGTCCTTCTCCACTCCCTGTGATGTGAGCATGGTTCAGGGTGGTGTTGATGGGCCAGTTGTGAGGCTGAGCAATATCTGTGACTACTACTCCCATCATGCTATTGCCTCCACCCCCTTCCCAGCATGCCCATGCTTCCTTCCTTTTGACTCTGCTTCCCTGTGGGGTGGGCTGCCTGTGCTGAGAGGATGGCTGGGAGTGTTGTCCTGGCAGTTGTTTGGCTAAAAGTCCCAAGAGTGTCCCTGTGCTTCACACAACATAACCCAGGGTGGTGGTTCTTTGTGGGATCTTGAGTTAGGATGTGAGGCATTGCATTCTCCCAGGTGGGTTCTGTGGAGTTTGTGTTGAGGGGGTGTGAGGGGAGGTGCTTGTGACTATGGTCAGTGCTGCAAGTCCTCCTTCCCACCCAGCCAGCCAGATATCCCACCATGGAACGTGCTTCCATTGCAGGGAGTGGAAGTTGTCTCTCAGGATCTCAGTCAGTGGTGTCCTGCTGTTTGTTGGTGCACAGTTGCCAGCAGGGCCTTGTGCTCCCCACAGCAGTAGCCAGTGTCAGCCATCTTGTGAGTCCTTCTCCACTCCCTGTGATGTGAGCATGGTTCAGGGTGGTGTTGATGGGACAGTTGTGGGGGTGAGCTATGTCTGTGACTGTGACTCCCATCATGCTATTGCCTCCACCCCACTTCCCAGCATTCCCATACTTACTTGCTTTTGTGGGGAGTTCAGTGTGTGTGGGTGTGAGAGCAATGGCAAGATGGCTGACAGTGGTGTCCTGCTGTTGGTTGGTGTGCAGTTCCCAGCATGCCCTTGTGCTCCCCACGACACAGCAACAGTGTCAGACATCTTTGATGGGCCTTTCCACTCTCTGTGGGATGTGCATGCGTGAGTGTGAGCTTGCTGGGCCATGTGGTGGGGGATGTAGAGCTGTGACTACGACTCCCATCATGCTATTGCCTCCACCCCCTTCCCAGCATGCCCATCCTTCCTTCCTTTTGACTCTGCTTCCCTGTGGGGTGGGCTGCCTGTGCTGACAGGCTGGCTGGGAGTGTTGTCCTGGCAGTTGTTTGGCTGAAAGTCCCAAGAGTGTCCCTGTGCTTCACACAACATAACCCAGGGTGGAGGTTCTTTGTGGGATCTTGAGTTAGGATGTGTGGCATTGCATTCTCCCAGGTGGGTTATGTGGAGTATGTGTTGAGGGTGTGTGTGAGGGAGGTGCTTGTGACTATGGTCAGTGGTGCGAGTCCTCCTTCCCACCCAGCCAGCCAGATATCCCACCATGGAACGTGCTTCCATTGCAGGGAGTGGAAGTTGTCTCTCAGGATGTCAGTCAGTGGTGTCCTGCTGTTGGTTGTTGCACAGTTGCCAGCAGGGCCTTGTGCTCCCACAGCAGTAGCCAGTGTCAGCCATCTTGTGAGTCCTTTTCCACTCCCTGTGATGTGCGCATGGTTCATGGTGGTGTTGATGGGACAGTTGTGGGGGGCAATATGTGTGACTACGACTCCCATGATGCTATTGGCTACACTGACTTGCCCAGCATACACAGAATTCCTTTCTTTCAGTGGTCTTCACTGTGTGTTGGTGTTGTAGTGGTGGCTACATGTCTGGATGTGTTTGTTAGTTCTATTTGTGCCACTGCCTAGCTGTAGTTGTAGTTGTGTTTGTACATGTGATGGCACGGTTAAATGTAACTTTGAGATGGCATGTGTTGTGTTTATCTGACTGACATACACATTTTGGGATGATTCTGTTCTGGTTGCTGTGTAATTGCTATGAGTGCATGGTTTGACTCTCCCCTTGACAGTGATGTGTGTGTGTATTGTGGCAGAATATTGTGTACATTTGTTGTGTACTCACCAGGCTCTGGGATGTTCTCTAGTCCATATACGCTCACTGGCGGAAGGATGGCCCGCACCTTCTCCTCCCAGGGCCTGAGGTATACTGGCTTGGCAGGAGGGCCACTGCCGGTGTATTGGCTCAGGAGGTAGTCTTTCTTGAGCAGCTCCCGGACCCTCCTGCGCACGTCATACCACCTGTTCTGGATGTCGGTCTTTGTGCGCAGACATGGTGATTGTGCGTTCACCCTGTTGATGATCCTCTCCCACATCTTGATTTTCTGGGAGATGGGGGTCTGTTGGACCAGTGTGCCAAACAGCTGTGGCTCTACCCTGAGGATCTCGTCTACCAGGACTTCCAATTCACAATCTAGGAACTTGTGATTCTTCTTGGGGGGCATGGTGATGGGTGGTGATGGTGAGTGATGTGTGTGTTGGTGTGCAGGTGAGGGTGTGTGGGTGTGTGTTTTGCTGGGTGTATGTGAGGTAGGTATTTGTTGGTGTGCTGATGGTGTGTGGCTTGTGTGAGGGATGAGCTGTTGGGTGCTGGCAGTAGAATGGCATTTGCAAAGGATCATGGTTGGGATTTGTGTCCTTTATATGGGTGGAGTTGTGGGTGTGTCTTTGTTCTCTGTCAACACCCCCCCCCAATATTTATTGGCTTTGTAATTGCTTGTTTGGCCTTTTTTTGTGTAATTTTTCCTTTGTACTGTCTGTGCATGTTGGAAACGTTCTTGTGACCGAGTCGGACCCTGCATTTGTCTCGTACACGCTGTGTTTGTGCAGTTTTCTATGCTCCGTACGCGTCGGTCGCGGTGTTTTGTGTTACTTCGGCTCGGTTTTGTATGCGTGTCGGTCGTACGGCTTGTCCTCCGTACGACTCGGTCGTGGTTTTCGCGCCTTGCATCGTACTTTGCGGTTTGGAGTTCGCGTGTACGTTTCGGTTGGATTTGTTCCGGGTGCGTGTCGGTCGGTTCAATTCGCGTGTTTTTCCGGCCGGATTGCTGTTTTCCGTGCGGCTCGGTCGTTCGGCTTGGGTTCGGTACGTGTCGGTCGGATTTTGCACGCCTTGCATCGTACTTGGCGTGTCGGGCGCCACAGGTACGTGTCGGTCGGAATAAATTCCGGCTCCGAGTCGGTCGGTGCTTTTTCCGGCCCGAATCGGAATCGACCCCTTAGTGTGGCAGACATGCTGAGAATGGTGTGACCAAACACCCCCTTCCTTAACCAATCAAATGTGAAGAAAACCTTTAGTTTGATACTTGTGTGGGTTGGACATTTGGGTTTTAGGGTATAATTGAGGTGCCTTGTGGGAGGGGTTTAGGAGACTGACTTGTGAGACTGTTGGGAGATCGTCGCTGTCGTCGGTTTGCTGTTTCTGTTTCCTGTCTACTAATTACTGACTTAGGGGTCGATTTCAATCTCGGTCGGTAGGGCTCCGAATCGGATTTGGCTTTACCGGATCTGAGTCGGAGGCTTTGTTTCCGACCGAGTCGTACAGAGGTCCGGACGCCCAAGTACGATGCGATTGAACGCGAAATTGCCGACCGACTCGTTTCCGGGTCCGAACCGCTCCGTCTGACTCGTTCGCACTCGATTCGTACCGCGCAATGGAGACGTTTTGCGACCGAGCCAGTACGATGCACGATCCGGACAGCCGGATCGAGTCGGAGCCTCCGACACGTGAAAGCTCTCGGAAGCGGACTTCGGGGGTCCGTGCCGGACCCCCCTTCACCCGTAGCCTTACGAGTCGGACACAGGGGGACCCATGGGTCCCCCCTATACATGCGTGTACGGTGCGGATGGCACCAACGCGTACCCACTACAGGGGGCACCCTTCTGCGCAACGTACCCATTGAGTCAATGGGAGCCCATGTACGCGTCGTACGACCGGCTCCCATTGACTTCAGTGGGAGTCCGACCGAACCAAGTCCGGCAGCATACGGCCGCATCGTACTCGCTCGTTCGGACTGCAGGGGTCCGGCTCGGTCGGAAAACAATCCGGATCCGCATCGGTCGGAGAGCTTTCCGACCCAGATCGGAATCGGCCCCTTAGTCTTTGCCTCTTCAAATGTTCTTAAAGGACCGTGCTGCTCTCATGGCCAGAGAGTAGATTTCCTATTCCTATTTGGGTTAGTATAGACTGAAATCTGAATTTGCATAAACATTTGCAAATGTATTTTGTCTTTGAATCTTTTGTCTCTTCGCCTATCCACTCCTTTATGCATTGTCATTGATATGAATTTGTCATTTTCTCTTCTGATTTTGTTTGCTTTGTGACGACCAATGGTTTGTGTTGTGTGTTTGTACCAAAGAGCATTATTTCACATTATTTAGATAAACATTATACATTTACAAATGAGTCTGTCTTTATTAGGAGTGATTTATTCCTGAGGTTTGATTTGCCAAATGTAATCAACTATATAAAGATTGCATCGCCAATTTTGGTATTCTAGAAATGAAAATATATACGAGTGAGATTGGTAAGTTTTGGTTAAATTTAGAATTACACTAACCAAGCGTGAAGGGACTTGTTCGGTAATGATTAATGGGCCTTGTCTTAAGAAATATCTAGTCCTGAAACGCTGGATCAAAACCATTTACATATCGTCTCCCACCCCTCGAGACTTTAAAAAAAAAAACACATTCGATCGGTTCCTGTCAGAGAACCACGGTATACACAGATCATACATCTCAAAAAACCAAGCTGTCTAATAAGAGTAAACATCATTAAATTTAAGCTTAACCCACACCAGTGGGGACAATACCCACAGGCTGTGTTGCTGAAGGGGTAGAGCTAATTCGAAGGAGGTAGGTCTTCAAGGGATGCCAAATGTCTTTTGGCCTGGAAGTGGGGGGCTGTAAAGACGCAAACAGTTCACAATTAGTGTTACAGTATGTAAGGCTCGCCAGCCAGGCATTAGTTGTGGGGGTGACCTTACTTCCCCAGTGAATAGTAATTTCCCTCTTCACAAGGAGTAAGGCAATTGCCGTGAAATTCCGCAATTTCTTTCGGGAACCCATGTACATAACCCAACAGTGCAACCTCCAGAAGGGGTACAATCTCCTGTCCTATCATGTGCGACAAGATTGCATAAATGGACCTCCAATATTCTCCTATTTTTTCACAGTTCTATGTCATATGTGCAACTATGTGACCTATCCGGGTCTATGGAGTTGATTTTCGCTGGCGACATGTATGTCCTCCACAGATATTTGAAATGAATAAACTTGTGTCTGTTGTTAAGTGAAACCTCTTTTGTCTGAGAGCACCAACAATATGCCCACTGTGAGTCTTGTATTGTGTGACCCAAGTCCCACCCCATGCTTTCCTAACTCTGGTATCTCTACAGGGAACCAGAGCCATGGCTGCTCTGTAAAGTTTGGAAATCAAGTGATCCCCCTCTTTGCTGGTTATCAATAATGTTAAAGGTGAGAAGGACTCAGGTTCCAAGGGGAAGTTAGCACTCCTCTCTCTAAGCGCTCTGCGAACTCTACACAAGATAAACTGGTCCATAAAAGTGGCACTCCTGAACCGCCCATCTTCCGTAGTGTTGAACACATGTCCCCCCGGAAACAAATCCCGGAACTTTTCCAGGGAGTAGGAATCAAGAGTACGCTGTACTAATCTCTCCTCCATAACGGGGAGCCATTGGTTATTTCTCAATGGTATCTCAGATGAGTACAGTACACACCCGCTTGACACCCGTGCCAACTTGTGCCAGGCCCAACTCATCGTTGACACTGTTTGAATGTCGCGGCGGTCCCGAGGGAAACCCAGCGGTAGGACTGTTCTCAACGGCGCTGGCAATACCAAGTCAGCTTCAGGTTTCGCGTAAGGAATCCGTGCATCAGGGTGATACCAGGAGTATGCAAAGCTACATTGGGTAAACAGACTATGGGGCCGATTCCGATTCGGGCAGGAAATCTCTCCGACCGAGCCGGACCCGGTGAGATTTCCGACCGAATCGGACCCTAGCAGTCCGACCGAACGAGTACGATGCGTTCGCATGCTATCGGACTCGATTCGGTCGGACTCCCATTGAAGTCAATGGGAGCCGGTCGCACAACGCGTACGCGGGCTCCCATTGACTCAATGGTTGCGAGGCGAACAAGGGCGCCCCCTATAGCGGGTACGCGTCGAAGCGGGTCGCGCAGTACACGCACAGGTAGGGGGGACCCATGGGTCCCCCCTGTGTGTGACTCGCGCGGCAAGGCATACAGGGGGGTCCGACATGGACCCCCAAAGTGCGGCTCCGACTGCTCTTTCGAGCCGGATGGCGCGAGTCGGTCGGACTGCTCGCGGCGCGCATCGTACTTACCCGGCCGGGGAACGTCTCCATTGCGCGGTGCGAGTCGTGTCCATGTGAGTCGGTTGGAGCGGTTGGGTCCCGCGAACGAGTCGGTCGGCGATTTCGCGTACGTTCGCATCGTACTCGTTCGCCCGGACGCACGTCCGACTCGGTCGGAAACAGGGCGTCCGAATCGGATCCGGTAAAGCCAAATCCGATTCGGAGCCCTACCGGCCGAGATCGGAATCGACCCCATAATATCGAGTTGGAAATGTCGACTTGCACTAATATCGAGTGCAAAATATCGTAATACAAAAATATCGACTGTCAGAATATCGTTGTCAAGAATATCGAGTTGAAGGTAAGTAATATCGTTTTTAAAAATATCGAAGTCATTAATATCGTTTGCAAAAATATTGTTGTTAAAAATATCATTGTTTTAGTTAGTCTTATGTATTTTAGTGTGTATTTTAAATGTATGTGTTCTATTTTTTATGTAAGTATTGCATTTGTTTTTTAAAATATGTGTTAAATTTTAGAAGTTATTATATTTTTGTAAGTATATTTTGCGTTTCAGTTCCGTAGCGGGTTGTGGGTTTATAGGGGAATAGGGTGGGAGTAATTTAATTATAATATATTTATTAATAATTTTTAGAAGTTATTAATTTATTTTTTATTACATTTTGCATTTTAGTTCCATAGCGGGTTGTGGGTTTATAGGGGAATAGGGTGCAAAATAATTTAATTATAATTAATATTAATTAATATTTTTTATTAATTAATATTTATGTATTTAATATTTTATATTGTTAATTGTGGTAGTTAATGTATTAATAATTAGTTATTAATTGGTTGTTAATTATTAATAATTGTGTTAATTGTGTCATTTTTTTAGGAGCAGGTTGTGGGTTTATAGGGGAGTAGGGTGGGAAGTAATTTAATTATAATAAATTAATTAATATGTTTTATTTATTAATATTTATGTATTTAATATTTTATATTGTTAATTGCGGAAATTAATTTATTGTAAATTATTTATTAATTGGTTGTTAATAATTATTAATTAATTGTTAATTATGTTAATTGTGTCATTCTTTTAGGGGCGGGTTGTGGGTTTATAGGGGAATAGGGTGGGAAGTAATTTAATTATAATAAATTTATTAATAATTTTTAGAAGTTATAAATTTTTTTAAATTACATTTTGCGTTTTAGTTCCATAGCGAGTTGTGGGTTTATAGCGGAACAGGGTGGGAAGTAATTTAATTATAATTGATTATTTAGGGGCACATTACGATACCCGGCGTAAAAAAATCCTCCAGGCATGGAAGCGGCAAAAATCCGCCCGCACACACCGCCTGAACACCGACCACGCCATTATGAGTACACAAACTGAAAACCGCCATCGGCGGAAAAATCATACAAAATACCGCCCGCCATCGTCCGAGTCGGAGTCAAACCGCCCGCCACGGACGGAAACACGCACGACAACACAAAACCGCCCGCCCACACGGCCGACACACCGCACATGAAATTACGATCGCACCGCCATGAGCGCGGAAAAACAACAAAAATACCGCCCGCCAGCGCAAACAACGCCGATGAGAATCGACACGGCAGAAGCCATGGCGCCCACGTACCTGCACAGAAACCATCCGCACACAAAACCAATAGCACACAACATGGCCAACAAGTCCACACAGCAAGGCACGCACAAATACACAAGCACAGTACACATCCCGAAAACACCCCCCGGACAAACAAAAAATACAAAGGCCAGAACCCCAGACACAACACACCTGAAAACAACAGACCATGAGGACACACCCACATAGGTGAGTACAAAAGCAGCACTCCCACAGACCACAACCCCTTGCTACATTGCAAACCAGAGAGGAGAGGAGAGGACACAGTGACACAGCAAGGACAGCAGCACACCACAGAAACGCACACATCACAACCACCACCACCACCACCACCAAACACCGGCACCACAAACCCCCTGCACATTACACAACACACACCGCACCAGCACCACAAACACCATGGCACCACAAAGGATGCCCAAGTTCACGCCCATGGAGCTGACGGTCATGGTCGACGAGATCATCAAGGTGTACCCACAAATCTATGGGAACATGGTCCAGCACACACCACTAGCCACCAGAAACAGAATGTGGACCCGGATCGTAGACCAGGTCAATGCAGTCGGGACCCTGCCCAGGAACAGAACCGAGATAAACAAACGTTGGAATGACGTAAAGAGCCTGGTCAAGAAGAAGGAGGGCAAAAACAGAGAGCTGGCTGCCGTCACTGGCGGAGGGAATCCCGCGCTCTTTAAGACCTTCAAAGCGTGGGAGGAGAAGGTGCGAGTCGTAATCCATCCGGAGATCCTCGCCGGATTAGCAGGGGAGTGGAGGCTGGTAAGTACAAACTAATGTATACCAGCACACCGCTATGTACACACATGCGCAACCACCATGCCACAGCTCCCAGGGACAAACACCCCCATGTCCAGCACACAATACACAACACATCACACGCACATGCAACAGACACTACCACACACAGGCCAAACCGAACAACTGTAAGATGCGTGGGGACATGTGTACACTAAGCCAGCCACGTAACCACCAACAGGTCCCCAAATATGCCAGAAGCGCCACAACGAGCACCCACCACACCCATGTGTCCGCCACAGCTGCACCAACTGACAAGTAACAGGTAAGTGGCAGGAACACAAAGTGCAGTGGGTCGGAGGGGGACAGCTGAAGTACAACACCCACCAGGCCCCCACTCCCACAGACCAGCAAGGTGGAGCACTCCCCACACCCATGTGTCAGGCACAGCTGCACCAACCGACAAGTAACAGGTAAGTGGCAGGAACACAAAGTGCAGTGGGTCGGAGGGGGGACAGCTGAAGTACAACACCCACCAGGCCCCCACTCCCACAGACCAGCAAGGTGGAGCACTCCCCACACCCATGTGTCAGGCACAGCTGCACCAACCGACAAGTAACAGGTAAGTGGCAGGAACACAAAGTGCAGTGGGTGGGACGGTGGACAGCCCAAGTACAACACACACCAGGCCCCAGTCCCACAGCACAGCAAGGAGGAGCATCCCCCACACCCCACACCCACGTGTCAGCCACCGCAGTGCACAACGACAGCCGAAAGGCAGACATCACGGTCCACAGCAATCGGTGTCAGTGGGTGTACAGCCACCCCACGACCCACTACACCCCCCACCCCCACAGACCTGCAACATGGAGCACCCCCCGCTAAGAGCCATGTGGCATCCAGTACAGTGCACGCACGAACAACTTGCAGGTGGGAAACTGGACAGGGCTGGATTACTGGAGGCATGAGGACCATAACACCACCAACACATGGGACATGTCACGTAGCACACGAACACGCAGCACCGCCCACCGTCACGAACAAGTGAACAATGTGCACACGGACATGAACAGCAGACTCACACCCCACATGACCCATCACAGACATAGCAACACCCAAGGAGCCACGTCTGCATGCACAAGCCACACTGAATATAGTCCCACACGGCAGCCACTGTGCAACTCATCACACACAACCGAAACACCATTGAAGTCCTGTCCATGTAGCCCCTACTGCCTGTCAACCACACACCCCACAACTACGCCTATGTAAGACAAACAACACTAGACGCAACAGAGCGGAACAACATAAATGCACACGAACACCACTGAACCCATCAAACACACAGACACACCATGCACATACAACATACCATCCATCCCATCCGTCAGCCCCAGTCTCATGAAAGGCATGTCATCCGCACAGCTGCCACACATACAGCAGTCACGCTAAGACACATGCCCATGACCAACCATGTGCCAGAAGTCAATTAAGCGCACGACACACTGTGAGCAACAACACACAACATGGGCCACACCCCCCGAGCACTGCAGTGATGCACATGGCACAGGGCAGCACGCACACCAAGGAGATGGGACAACTGCAATACGTTGGCTGGCACACAACTATCACTCACTCATAACGATGCGTCCAATGCCATGTCCAGTAACCACAACAGACAGCAAATATGCAGGGCATGTCAGGCATGCACACACCTCAGACCATGCACTGTCATGCTGCCACAACACATGTCACGTTCGGCACCCATGGCTCACAGCATGTACCCCAAAAGCATATACCCTCCCAAATGCGAATCTGGGGCATGGCCCCCATGTTGCCATATGCGTTCCTAAGCGTTCCATTTGAACCCCAAAAGCATATTCCCTCCCAAATGCGAATCTGGGGCATGGCCCCCATGTTGCCATATGCGTTCCTAAGCGTTCCATTTGAACCCCAAAAGCATATTCCCTCCCAAATGCGAATCTGGGGCATGGCCCCCATGTTGCCATATGCGTTCCTAAGCGTTCCATTTGAACCCCAAAAGCATATTCCATCCCAAATGCGAATCTGGGGCATGGCCCCCATGTTGCCATATGCGTTCCTAAGCGTTCCATTTGAACCCCAAAAGCATATTCCATCCCAAATGCGAATCTGGGGCATGGCCCCCATGTTGCCATATGCGTTCCTAAGCGTTCCATTTGAACACCAAAAGCATATTCCATCCCAAATGCGAATCTGGGGCATGGCCCCCATGTTGCCATATGCGTTCCTAAGCGTTCCATTTGAACTCCAAAAGCAAAGTACAAACCAGACCCAGGATGGGCCAGGAGCCCGCATACACCAGAGTCACAATGAGTAGGGGCAAAGCAACACACCCATCGGCATGGCCAATCCGTCCCATGCCACATGTGCACAGCACACAGTCCCATTGCCTAGCACACACACCTACAGATGCCACAGCCACACACTCGCCTCCGGGAAACCCATGTACGAGATTGCACGAACTGCCAATGTCAGACGACTAATACATACTTCGCCAGGTGCAACACAATAACAAATCTCATTCTCTCCACAGGTGACGAACTGCTGGACGCTGGGGATGGAGACAGCAGCCAGCACAGCCAGCCTACAAGCCCCCAACGAGGACACACGGATCTGGAGGATCTGTCCACCTCTTCGGACACGGACCACCAAGCTGGCCCATCTGGCGTGGCAGGGCCCAGCCGCTCCCCAGGACCCCTCCTACCCACCAACCCATCATCCAGGGATGCTGAACAGTCCCAGTCCCCTGCTGCCACTGTCGTTGCGGCCACACCCACGGTCATTGCGGCCACTACCACTGCCGCAACCGCCACCATCGCCGCACCGACCACCACCGCCTCCACCACCACCACGTCTTCGCTGGCACCAGCCCCAGCGCAGGTGGTGGCCCGGCCGACTGGATCCACCCTGGGAGCCACAGCGAGGACCGTGGTGAGCAATGTGGCTAGTGGGCAGGCCGGTGGCAGCAGGACTGGTAGGAGGAGCAGGGTCAGGGAAACGCCAGCCTCCCCTGGGAGCCATGCCCTGCCTCAAATGGCCAGAGTCCTTGGGGCCTATGAAGAGGCCCAAGGACAATGGGCCAGGTCTGCTACTGACACGCGGGAGGTGCTGGGGGTGCTGAGGTCCATGGACGCCCATATGGGCCAATTCGTGTCCCGTATGGACCAACTCGTGGACCTCATGGGCCAGCTGGTGGTGGCGGTGGGGTCACAGGCAAGGCCAGCAACACCACCTCCGCCACCACCTGCTAGGGCGCAGGCTCGGGCAGCAGTGTCCACTTCCCCTGCGTCCACAGCCAGTGAGCACACCTCACCCACCACCAGCAGGTCGCCACCACACACCCCCCTCCCAAACGTGGAAGGGGCCGTCCGAAGAGGAAACAGATCTCCCGGGAGGACTTCGCACGCTCCAGTCGCAAGTGAGGCAGCCAGCCAGCCTTCCGCCAGCCTTCCTTGACCAGCCACTGCATTGACTTGCTCTACGATCCCACTCCACACAGCCAGCTGGATGGCATGTGTGTGTTGGACTATGGACATAGAACCAGTGGGTACACCCTGATCATCACGCAGCCATGACCGACAGCTCATTGTCACTGCACGCACCACTTTTGTCATCACCTTACACACAATCACATGTCACAGTTTGTAATAAATGCACCTTTTTCACTAACTGCTGTTTGTGCCCTGTGTCTTTATTGTACGGAATACAACGGCCACCTTGGGCGGAAAGGCACCTGATGCGTGGCATGGAAATGGAATCCGGAGGGCCTGTAGGGACCTAGGGGTGGGAGACAGAACAGGAGCACATTCAATGAGTGTGTCACACACCCATCACACAGTACATGTCAACAACTACAAGCAATGTACACACATCGCACAGAGCAATAGGGCACAATGCCACAGTCACCAACAGTGGCATACTACCCTGGCCATGGAGCGTTGACACACTGCACGCAGTGAACATACGGCCACCCTGACACAGCACACACACACCTGCATAGATACAGACACATCATCCGTCGTACATGGACACTCACCGTCAAGTGAAGTAGCGGGCGATGAGCTGCTGGCGCACATTCCCAGCTTCCTCCTCTCCGCTGTCCACCTCACTCGAGCTGTCCTGGTCTGCGGGCTGGGGCCCTGGTTGATCTCCGTCATCCACAATGAGGGGGATCTGCTTCCGAATGGCCAGATTGTGCAGCATGCAGCACGCCACCACTATCTGGCACACCTTCTGTGGGGAGTACGCCAGTGCACCCCCGGTGCGGTCCAGGCACCTGAACCTGGACTTGAGGAGGCCAAAGGTACGCTCGACCACACGTCTGGTCCTCCCATGTGCCTCATTGTATCGATCGTCTGCTGGGGTGCGAGGATTCCTCAATGGACTGAGCAGCCATGCCCCATTCGGATACGCAGAGTCACCTGGGTGTGAGGGACACAGAGAACCGTTGCTATTCCAACTGGACAGGGGACAGCATCGCACAACCAGCACGCTACACCACTCCACATACTCACCGACAATACAGGCACGATCCTGTTGCAGATTGGCCATCAGTCGTGGCAAGATGCTGTTGCGCATTATGTGTGCGTCATGGGCCGAGCCTGGAAACTTTGCACACACGTGGGTGATCACCATGTCCGCAAGGCACACCACTTGCACATTCAGGGAGTGCGTGTGCTTCCTGTTGCGGTACAGGTGCTCAGTGGCCTGTGGTGGAACAAGGCCAACATGAGTGCAGTCAATGGCTCCCACGACGTGTGGGATTCTGCCAAGGGCATAGAATGCACCCTTCACTGCCGCCAATTCACGAGCCCTGGGGAATCTGATGTACCTGTTCCGGTACAGCATCATGGCTGCCAGTACATCCCTCAGCACCTTGCTGAACATGGGCTGGGACATCCCTCCTCCACTGCCCACTGTGTGCTGGAATGACCCAGTGGCGAAGAAATGCATGGCGGCCATCACCTTAGCCGTGGGGGTGACAGCAGTCGGATACACCCTGCGGGGACGGAGATGGGGCTCTAACATGGCACACAGTCGATGCAGAGTTGGCCTGTCCAGCCGAAACTTCCTGATTACCTCTGTATCGTCCATGTCCGCCAGCAATTGGTATGGGCGGTCAATGTTCGGTCTCCGCCTGGGTTAAATGGCAGAGGACACATGTCAAAGCAACACGGCACATAGCAATTTCGCATACACATCACTGACATGACTGAGCAAGCACATGGGCCACAGCCCAGCTGTCAAGCTGGGACGGCACGGCCACAATACACTTACACAGGCCTCCCAACAATGGCAATGGCAAGTGAGACATACCACTGCCATGTGCATGCACATGGGGATCTAGGCCCCAATGACTTGCGGGCGTGCTGATGGGGACTGACTGCATATTCGTCAAGCGGCAACGCCACGGCAACATGAGTGTCTGCTGAGCATGGTACTGCTTCCGAGGCTGGATGAGTATGGCACACGACGACGACGATGTGGGCACGGGCTGAGCGGCCAATACAAGTGGGACCTGTGGCACGAGGGGATATGAGACAGTAGTAGGTGTCAGCACTGCACCCTATGTACAGCACTGTACGGATCACAGCTCCCGAAACATTGACTGGTGTCCACATTGACAGCCCCATGCCAAGACGGCTGTGTGCTTGCAGTCACACGTCACAGGTGAGAGGTTACATTGCACGTGCCAGGTGGCAGTCGTACATAGTGGGAGCTGGCATGTGTGTGCATGTGTCTCCTGTTCAGGATCCACCAGATGGGCGCTGACTCTGTACTGACCATTGGACACAGCATGTTCCGTGGAAGGCTTGTGTGTGTGGGATGGTGGCACTGGATGTGCCTCCGTTGGGTGGGGGGCCATGCACAGGGCGGGTACGTCGATGATTGCGCATTGTTGGTCACGGTGGGTGCACCAGCTAAGATGTGTTGCCCTGTGTTCAATTCCTATGTCCGCATGATGATGGACTGTGGATGTGGGCAGACTACACATTGGTCGATGTGCTGTCTATATGCATGTGCCTTCACACCAGGCACAGCTGCCCCTGCACATGTGACCCCTGCTGGACTCGCTGCTGGGTCTGTGGAGCTGATGCACCTTCTGCGCGTGGGGCGGACAGCTCTCCTCACTTCCCTCATTGCGCATGTCATGTCTTTGCCGCAGGTGACATGGATCATGGAGGGCCCACATGTACGCGTGGGTAGGCTACACATGATTGTTCACTGGTCGCCACCCCCAGTCAGTGTTTCGAATGGGAAGGTTGTCGTGCTGGTGGTATGTTCGATGTGGCGGATGGGCGGGCCTAGGTGCGGGCTTACATTCCGGACATGGGGGGTAGTTGGATTGGCGACTAGTTGCAGTACACACGGGACACGTCTCTTCCTTTCCACATCTGGGTCATCCCTTGTACTAACTGACAGTGATACAGTCATCTTCGCCCCAGCCCTCATGTCCTCCCCTCGCCCCCCAATATGCATGCTCACCTGCGAGGCTAGCGCTTGCACAGGCAGCCCCAAGCTCGCACCAGAGAGGGCAAGGAGTGTATGTGTGGGTCCAGTTGCACGAGTGGGCTGTCTCAGGGTATGATGTGTGGCGGGACGCCGTCCACCTGCGTGGTGCCCCAAATGGAGACCCGGCCTGCATGGACTATGCATCACAGTCTTCGCCTTCCGGATCCGCCACCTGCGACACCCAGTGGCTGTGGCTGCCCTTGCGGCCATGCCGCGTCCGTCTGTGGCTGATGGCCCACACATTCACTCTTTGGCCTCTCTGGGGAGGGCTCAGGGGTGGTGGCGCACGCGCTTGCACTTAGTCGCAATGGCATGTGGCGTGGTTGGTATGATGGGCAATGGATGGGATGGTGCGAGCCACCTCCCGTGACGTCAGTGCTGCTCGTGCTGTGGTGCGTCCCCCTACACTTCCATTTGACTTTTTGCCATGCTGGACGTTGAGGTTCTATTGCCTGCGTGATATGACCAGGAGGAGCGCGAGGAGACCTCTCACACACCATGCTCCACTGCCATCCCGTGCCC
Source organism: Calotriton arnoldi (assembly GCA_963921515.1). Classification (NCBI taxonomy): domain Eukaryota; kingdom Metazoa; phylum Chordata; class Amphibia; order Caudata; family Salamandridae; genus Calotriton; species Calotriton arnoldi. The sequence continues at coordinate 111,757 of CAWUFW010020003.1, forward strand.
TGTATCGCCTGTGCGGATTGACTATGTTGGGGTTACACCTGGTCGACTGGGGCTGTGTGTGCCTTGTCAAGGGGCATGGCGGGCGCACAACAGGATCCAGCTTGTCCACAGAGGGTGGGCTGAGGTGCGCCTGGTACCGCTTTGTACGTGTGCCCGGCTGCTGTGCACACACGTGTTCACTCCCCCCGACAGGTGTCCTCTCACAATGCCCAGGGAAGCGGTGGTGTACTGTTCATGAGCCCTCCCAACACGGCGTGCTCCAACTTGGCATGTGCGCATCTACCCGTCGCACCCACCCACCTGAGCACTGCGTCCATACGACTTCACACGACACATGTGTGTCTTCCACAGTAGTGCTACTCATTTGCGTTGACATCCAATACCAGTGGACTACATGGTCATGTCACGACTGCCGTGTACTTCACATACTCTCATCCTCTCTCATTCGTACTTGTGAAATGAGTCAGCGGAGACAGTTCTGGTTTCAAACATTATATTGAGTCTTCTGTCCTCTGTGATGCAGTATAGTGGACACTACTGGCAGCGGAATACATGTTGAGGATATACTGAGCATGATTACAAATGGGATAGGGTGTGGGGTTACATCTGCTTGGCCAAGGCTGTGCTAATGTACATTTACGTATAGCTGCGGAGCTGCGGACTTTGACACAGACGGTATACATGTAGCCTACCAGACCGCTCGGCATCATGGGCACAGTCCATCTCAGTTCCATGTGACAGGTTTGCTGCGGTTGTTCCTCATGCACGCGTGCATGTGAGATGACATCAGGGCATGTGCTTGCGTGCATGCAGCGGCGTGCCACTTGTTGTTGCACTGTGGTGGTTACTGGACATGTCACAGTCACTGGGGTCGTGTTGTTGTTGTATGCACTTGTCGTCCATGCAAAGGTCCTGGTATGGGATTCCCGGGGCGGGGGTGGGAGGGGTGCAGCACCCACAGACTCCAGGCGACCTATTCATGTCCACTGAGCGGTGTGTGTGTCCATGGGCGCTGGATCCATGTCGTGTCCTGGTTGTTCGTGCAGTTCCGTCCATGTGGGTGCGATGCACAGAGCCCATGCCACTGCCTCCCACGATGCATGCGGTGTTCCTGGATGTGATGGGGAACAGTGTGCATGTCCCGGTCATATCCGATGTCATGGCGATGTCGTTGATGGTGTGGTTACAGTTGCCGGTCGTTTGGTATGGCTGTTGTGGTGGTGACTGGCCAGTCCGTGCGGAAGCTGAGCATGGGTGCGGGGTTGGACTTCATAGGTCACTCGGGGAACCTGCGTTGTGGTCCGACGTATTTACAGGTTGACAGGTATGCGATGCCGTCCAGCAGGGCTTCCATGTCATTGGTGGTGTACATGTTTGCCAGCCAATGAAGCGGATGGTGGCTGTCAAGGTGTTGTTCGTAGGTTGTCCCTTGGAGGACCATGATGGGGCATGCTGGGTGACATTCGATGTAGCTGTTCTCGATGATCCGTCGTGTGGAGGCACAGTGGTTCCATTTCAGTGCGCGTGCGATGTTGGCCACATACGCCATGCCCCCATAGGCAGAGCAGGCCCTGTCGTGTGCGTCCAGAGGGAGGAGTAGTGGTAGCAGGTCCGCCTTCAGACATGCCGGGTTGGAGAGGCATATCTCGACGGGATGCTGGTAGGGACACCTCCGACAGTAGAAGACGGGCATGACGCAGCTGAACAATGTGATGCGGTAAGTCAGTCGGTAACTTACGTTCAGCAGGGACAGGAGATCGCATCCCAATGTATGTATCGTGCTGGTTTGGTACAGCTTGAGCTCTTCGGCGTAGTTGGGTAGGTGTGTTGCGGTTGCCATTTCGCAGCGGTTCGTAGAGGTGGCGTGCTCCGGCTGTGTGTGCAGTCTGCAATGTGCACGCTCCGGGGTTGCTGTGAGCTCTGTGTAGTCGTGGGGAGACAGGACTTGTGTTCTGTTGGCTTGTTTGGAGGACACGGGCCCTCTTCCCACATGCTTCTCAGACAGTTCAAGGTCGGTGCTGTGTGACTCCTTCCAATTAACTTGCATGTGGCCGACATGGGGGAGTGTTTTCTTCTTTCCTCCCCGTCCGTTGTGTGCTTCTGTGATATGCGCTATCTGCCGTGTGGTCGGTCTCCTCGGCATGCCTGTGTTGGTCTATTCTTGGACAATGGCTGTATTCACCGGCTTCTGTCGTAGGGCTGTGGTTTCGGTGTTGGAATGGAAGGTCATTCAGTGCTGTCTGCTCTCCCTTGTGTGGGCGGCAGGCTGCCTTTCCGCTCTGCGTTGGGCCTTGTGTGTGGATGTAATTCTTGGGCCACCTGTTGTCGGTCCCCGGGCTCTTTGGTGTTCCGTTTCATGTGTCTTGTTCATATGTGCAGGGTGGTATGGGTTTTTCAGTGTGGTACTGGCGTTCCTCTTCCCGAAGGAGCCCTGCTTCTCCTAGTTGGTGTTGCCGCCGCTGTGTGCTTCGCCATGTTTGTTACACTGGGGTGTGTCCTGCTGTTGCGTGACTTAACTGACATGTGTGCGTCGGTTGTGTGGCGTTGGGTGTTGTCCGTGAATTGGGCGTTGGGGACATGTCTGTGGCAGGCCTGTCACGTGTCATGTGCGTTCGGGGTGGGGCTGGTGTGTGTGCTGCTTGGTTGTGTCCCTGTGTCTGTGTGCGACGCATGCATGGCGCTGCGGTTGGCCTCTGCGTTGTGCGCATGTGTGGCGGCGTCATCGGCGCTTTGGGGCCGTGACGGGGTGGTTGGTTCCTAGTCCCAGGTGGTGTGTACACATGTGTTCCGCGATGTTAGGATTTGGCCTGTGTGTCATATGTGGATGCAATGGTGGATGTGTAGTGTGCACGCGCTGGTGGGGGGTTGTCCGCTTTATCCGCCCTTGCACTGTGTGCGCTGTTTGCGTGCACTTGTTGTGTGTGTGCCTACCTGCGTCTCCGCGGTACGTTGCGTCCTTGGTGGTGCATCAGCAGAAGCATGGGAAGGGCCTGCAGTGCTGGATTCATGCCCGGGGTGCCGCTTCTTCGTTGTCCGTGCTCTGCGTCCGTGTTTCCGCCTCTCTTTCACGTGCGGTGTCTCTTTGCCGTGGGAGCCGTTTGTTTGCGGCATCGTAATTTATGCGCCGGGCGGGACGTGTTTCGTCGGACGGTGTGTGTCAGTTGTGCTGCGCCGCTACGTGTGCGGGCGCACTTTGATGGCGGACGGTGTTGCTGGCTTGCCGGCGGTGTTTGGCCTGCTTTTCGCATCGTAATTGGGCGGGCGTGTGGACTGCTGCGTGCCGGCGGTAACTGGTGGTTTTTGCATCCGCCAGCACGGCGGTAGTGCTTCCGCCCGCCATCGTAATGGGCCCCTTAATATTTTGTATTAATTAATATTTATGTATTTAATATTTTATATTGTTAATTGTGGAAATTAATTTATTGTTAATTATTTATTAATTGATTGGTAATAATTATTAATTAATTGTTAATTATGTTAATTGTGTCATTCTTTTAGGGATGGTTGTGGGTTTATAGGGGTGTAGGGTGGGAAGTAATTTCATTATAATTAATTAGGTAATATTTTTTATTAATTAATATTTATATATTTAATATTTTATAATGTTAATTGTGGTAAATAATTTATTATTAATTGGTTATTAATATTAATTAATTAATTAATTGTTAATTGTGTTAACTGTGTCATTTTTTAGGAGTGGGTTGTGGGTTGATAGGGGAGTAGGGTGGGAAGTAATTTAATTTTAATACATTTTTTAATATTTTTTATATATTTATTTAATGTTGTTTTATAGTGTTAATTGTGTGAATTCATTTATTAAAAAGTGTTTTTATTTTGCTTGTTAATTGTTATTAATTGAGTAATTAATTGTTAATTAATTATGTCAATTGTGTCATGTTTTACGACATTGGTGGTGTCATTTATAGGGGAATATGGTGGGAGGTAAATTATGTTTAATTAATTAATTCTTTGTTAATTATTGTTAATTAATTTGCTGGAGTGGGACTAGTAATCTTTACCCCTCCGCTATCCAACACTTTCCCTACTTTTGCACTCCCTGGAGTGGGAATAGTAATTTTTACCCCTACGCTATCCAACACTTTCCCTACTGTTGCACTCCCTGGAGTGGGAATAGTAATTTTTACCCCTTCGCTATCCAACACTTTCCCTATTGTTGCACTCCCTGGAGTGGGAATAGTAATTTTTATCCCTACGCTATCCAACACTTTCCCTACTGTTGCACTCCCTGGAGTGGGAATAGTAAATTATTCTTCTCCGCTTTCCAACACTTTCCCTACTGTTGTACTTGCTGGAGTGGGAATAGTAAATTATTCCCCTCCGCTATCCAACACTTTCCCTACTGTTGCACTCCCTGGAGTGGGAATAGTAAATTATTCCCCTCCGCTATCCAACACTTTCCCTACTGTTGCACTCATTGGAGTGGGAATAGTAAATTATTCCCCTCCGCTATCCAACACTTTCCCTACTGTTGCACTCCCTGGAGTGGGAATAGTAATTTTTACTCCTTCGCTATCCAACACTTTCCCTACTGTTGCACTCGCTGGAGTGGGAATAGTAATTTTATCCCCTCCGCTATCCAACACTTTCCCTACTGTTGCACTCGCTGAGTGGGAATGGTAATTTTTACCCCTACGCTATCCAACACATTCCCTACTGTTGTTATCCCTGGAGTGGGAATAGTAATTTTTACCCTTACGCTATCCAACACTTTCCCTACTGTTGCACTCCCTGGAGTGGGAATAGTAAATTATTCCTCTCCGCTATCCAACACTTTCCCTACTGTTGTACTTGCTGGAGTGGGAATAGTAAATTATTCCCCTCCGCTATCCAACACTTTCCCTACTGTTGCACTCCCTGGAGTGGGAATAGTAAATTATTCCCCTCCGCTATCCAACACTTTCCCTACTGTTGCACTCCCAGGAGTGGGAATAATAAATTATTCCTCTCCGCTATCCAACACTTTCCCTACTGTTGTACTTGCTGGAGTGGGAATAGTAAATTATTCCCCTCCGCTATCCAACACTTTACCTACTGTTGCACTCGTTGGAGTGGGAATAGTATATTATTCCCCTCCGCTATCCAACACTTTCCCTACTGTTGCACTCCCTGGAGTGGGAATAGTAATTTTATCCCCTCCGCTATCCAACATTTTACCTACTGTTGCAGTTAATGTAGTGTAAAATGTAGTTTAAAAAAAAAATATTTTAATATTTTAATTTATTTTATATATATTTTATTTTTATTTTTAATTTACAGGTGTATGTATATATATGTATTTATAATTTTTTTATATGTTTCTAACATTTTATAATTTTTTAAATAATTATTTATTAATATTATTAAGTAAATATATATATTATATGTTATATATATGTATGTTTAATTTATTTTTACATTATATTTATTACTTATAATTTTAAACATTTTTTAATAATTCTAACTATGTTTTTTTAAATTATATGTATTATTTAATTTATTTATTTATGTATTTAATATTTTATATTGTTAATTGTGAAAATTAATTTATTGTAAATTATTTATTAATTGGTTGTTAATAATTATTAATTAATTGTTAATTATGTTAATTGTGTCATTCTTTTAGGGGTGGGTTGTGGGTTTATAGGGGAATAGGGTGGGAAGTAATTTAATTATAATAAATGTATTAATAATTTTTAGAAGTTATAAAAAAAAATTTAATTACATCTTGCGTTTTAGTTCCATAGCGAGTTGTGGGTTTATAGGGGAACAGGGTGGGAAGTAATTTAATTATAATTGATTATTTAATATTTTGTATTAATTAATATTTATGTATTTAATATTTTATATTGTTAATTGTGGAAATTAATTTATTGTTAATTATTTATTAATTGATTGGTAATAATTATTAATTAATTGTTAATTATGTTAATTGTGTCATTCTTTTAGGGACGGTTGTGGGTTCATAGGGGAGTAGGGTGGGAAGTAATTTCATTATAATTAATTAGGTAATATTTTTTATTAATTAATATTTATATATTTAATATTTTATAATGTTAATTGTGGTAAATAATTTATTATTAATTGGTTATTAATATTAATTAATTAATTAATTGTTAATTGTGTTAACTGTGTCATTTTTTAGGAGTGGATTGTGGGTTGATAGGGAGTAGGGTGGAAGTAATTTAATTTTAATACATTTTTTAATATTTTTTATATATTTATTTAATGTTGTTTTATAGTGTTAATTGTGTGAATTCATTTATTAAAAAGTGTTTTTATTTTGCTTGTTAATTGTTATTAATTGAGTAATTAATTGTTAATTAATTATGTTAATTGTGTCATGTTTTACGACATTGGTGGTGTCATTTATAGGGGAATATGGTGGGAGGTAAATTATGTTTAATTAATTAATTCTTTGTTAATTAATGTTAATTAATTTGCTGGAGTGGGACTAGTAATCTTTACCCCTCCGCTATCCAACACTTTCCCTACTGTTGCACTCCCTGGAGTGGGAATAGTAATTTTTACCCCTACGCTATCCAACACTTTCCCTACTGTTGCACTCCCTGGAGTGGGAATAGTAATTTTTACCCCTTCGCTATCCAACACTTTCCCTATTGTTGCACTCCCTGGAGTGGGAATAGTAATTTTTATCCCTACGCTATCCAACACTTTCCCTACTGTTGCACTCCCTGGAGTGGGAATAGTAAATTATTCTTCTCCGCTTTCCAACACTTTCCCTACTGTTGTACTTGCTGGAGTGGGAATAGTAAATTATTCCCCTCCGCTATCCAACACTTTCCCTACTGTTGCACTCCCTGGAGTGGGAATAGTAAATTATTCCCCTCCGCTATCCAACACTTTCCCTACTGTTGCACTCATTGGAGTGGGAATAGTAAATTATTCCCCTCCGCTATCCAACACTTTCCCTACTGTTGCACTCCCTGGAGTGGGAATAGTAATTTTTACTCCTTCGCTATCCAACACTTTCCCTACTGTTGCACTCCCTGGAGTGGGAATAGTAAATTATTCCTCTCCGCTATCCAACACTTTCCCTACTGTTGTACTTGCTGGAGTGGGAATAGTAAATTATTCCCCTCTGCTATCCAACACTTTCCCTACTGTTGCACTCCCTGGAGTGGGAATAGTAAATTATTCCCCTCCGCTATCCAACACTTTCCCTACTGTTGCACTCCCAGGAGTGGGAATAATAAATTATTCCTCTCCGCTATCCAACACTTTCCCTACTGTTGTACTTGCTGGAGTGGGAATAGTAAATTATTCCCCTCCGCTATCCAACACTTTACCTACTGTTGCACTCGTTGGAGTGGGAATAGTATATTATTCCCCTCCGCTATCCAACACTTTCCCTACTGTTGCACTCCCTGGAGTGGGAATAGTAATTTTATCCCTCCGCTATCCAACATTTTACCTACTGTTGCAGTTAATGTAGTGTAAAATGTAATTTAAAAAAAAAATATTTTAATATTTTAATTTATTTTATATATATTTTATTTTAATTTTTAATTTACAGGTGTATGCATATATATGTATTTATAATTTTTTTTATATGTTTCTAACATTTTATAATTTTTTAAAATAATTATTTATTAATATTATTAAGTAAATATATATATTATATGTTATATATATGTATGTTTAATTTATTTTTACATTATATTTATTACTTATAATTTTAAACATTATTTAATAATTCTAACTATGTTTTTTAAATTATATGTATTATTTAATTTATTTTACATTATTTTTTAAACATTTAAAAAAAAACGATATTTTTAACAACGATATTTTTAACAACGATATTTTTTTGGATACTTTTTGTACATACCATTATGTAGATAAGAGGTCGATATTTTTGACAACAATATTTTTGTCATGATATTTTTGTAGGTCGACATTTCTGTTCTGATATTCTGTTAGTGATCCGCTACATTGAGCTACCAGATAGTAGACCTGGAAGTTTGGGACAGCGAGCCCCCCCTCTCATATGGCAGGATCAACGTGTCCCAGCCAACTCTGGCCCTCTTCCCTCCCCAAACAAGTCTAGTAAGGTGGGATTGAATAGTTTTAAAAAAACTGTTGGGGAGTGGGTTGGGGATATTGGAAATAGATACAAAAATTTAGGGAGCACCACCATCTTGATGATTGCTAGTCGGCCCGCCATTGACAAGGGAAGTTTTAAACAGCGCTCTATCTGCTGCTCAAGCTTGTAAATAGCTGGGCCATAGTTTAGCTGATGAGAGTCCCGGTGTATCTGAAATCCTAAATATCTCGTCAACTCCTCACACCATTGCAAAGGAAACCCACAGTCGCATTTGATAGTGCTAGATTTCAGGGGGAAAATCATTGATTTTCCCCAATTGATGCCAAGTCCAGAGAACCCCCGTACCGAACAATTTCCCTAATTAGTGGCTCTACATTCTCCTCTGGGTGTCGGACATAGAGGATAACATCATCCGCATAAAGCAAAATTAATAGAAGACCTGTCTTGAACTGGAGGCCTCTATGGAGATGTCTTTCCTGAAAGTGCCGAACTAATGGATCAAGCGCAATTATGAATAGTATCGGAGATAGCGGGCATCCCTGCCACGTGCCATGGGAGAGATGAAACTGCGAGGACAAAGTACCATTTAGTCTGAGTCGGGCAGTGGGGGAGGTGTACAGAAGTGAAGTGAGCTCAACAAATCCTTGAGGCATTCCCATCCTCTTCATGACCGGAAGAAAAAAGGGCTATTCTAAGGAATCAAAGGCATTTTCAGCATCTAATAGCACGGCCACTGCAGGAACTTCGGGCGATATTCTATGTAGGACCGTAAACAGAGTTCAGAGGTTTAGTGCCGTTGACCTGTGGGGGACAGACCCCGACTGGGCCGGTGAGATGATACGGTCTAACAAAAGGGCCAACCTCAACGCGATCATTTTGGCCAGGATTATATAGTCGAGATTTAGAAGGGATAATGGCCTATGTGATCCACACAATAGAGGATCTTTCTCAAGTTTGGGTAATAGGATTATGACTGCCTCACGCAGCGTGGGCGGCAATTCTTTGCTCTCCAGAGCTTCATTATATACCTGAAGCAGGTATGGGGCTAATAGGTCCTTGTAAGTTTTATAAAAATTACCGGTGAACCCGTCTAACCTAGGGGCAGTCGAGCCATTCATGGCATCTATAGCGCTTACAATTACCTCAGCGGAAAAGGGTTCCGCCAAGAACTCTTGCATAGCTTTTTCCAACCAAACAAGAGCTATCTCAGTCAAGTAGCCATTACGGTCCTCGTCACTATGCGCAGCGCGCGAAGAGTACAGCCCAGTATAGTATTCCAGGAATACATCTCGTATCTTCCGGGTATCAGTCAGTATACTGCCATCAGTGGAACGGATACAGGGAATACACGATTGACCCGTCGCCAGTCGCAGAAGCTGTGCTAAGGTGCAGCCCGCGCGGTCACCCTCACCATATCTCCGCGCAGTGGCATATTTGCTCAAAAAAAGCGTCTCCCGTTCCGCTGCTTCTCTGAACTCCAGTAGAAGTGCCAATCGGCGGTTCAGATCGGCCTGGGCAGGGCGTGCCATGTGCTCTTTGTCAAGTGCCTCAAGCTGCTGCTCAATGCGAGATAATGTGCCCCTTAGATCTCTCAGCACCCCTGAATGTTTTGCAATACAGATTCCCCGCATATAGGCTTTAAATGCTTCCCATAGTATGGCCCACTTCTGCATTGAACCTTTATTTAACTTGAAGTATTTTACAAAATCAGAACGGAGCTCAGCATTGAACACCGCGTCCATCAGCGTCTGACCCGGGAACCTCCACTGCCTCTCGCAGCCCTCTGGCCTAGGGATCCTAACCGTGAGAACCACGGGGGAGTGGTCCGAGAGCGTTCTGGGAAGGTGCTTTGTCTCACGGTACCAAGAAGTTAGATTTGGGGACACCAACCAGAAGTCTAGCCTGGTCCAGGTTTTATACTGTGCCGCGTAATGAGTGTAGGCTGTTTCCCCGGGGCGGCAGAGTCTCCACACATCCACCAACCCAAACGAGTCACAAAGCTCCAATAATGCACAACGAGCTCGCGGCTTAGGATCAGAGGGGCCAGACGTGCTATCCCTTATTGGATCCAACAACAAATTAAAATCACCACCCATATAAATGTAGTCTGCGTCTATCTTCATTAGTTGCGTGTAAAGGTCATGGAAAAATACTGGGTTGTCAATATTTGGAGCATACACACAAACAAAAGTCACCGGGAAGCCCATTAAGCGCCCCAAACACCATCGTCTAGCGACCCTCCACATCGTTTTGAACACTTTCCACCTGAAAGGGCAAGCTCTTATGAAGCAACACTGCAGTTCCCCTAACATAGGTACTGTAATTTGCAAAATAACGATGTGGGCCCCAGGAGGATGCAAAGCTAGTGGAGGTAAGTTTTGGCAGGTGCGTCTCTTGCAAAAAGGCGACATCTACTTGGTGTCGCTGTAGATACTGTAACACTTTGTAGTATTCTCCTATTACTATCTATCTCTTATGACAACTTGTTCCTAGCTGCTCAGCCTGTGTGAGTGTTCTGAGTGGAATGTTTGGTGTATGTGCTGTGGGTGGAATGCTTGGGTGACTGGATGAGGATGACAGTTGGTGAATGGGGCTGAGCAGCTAGCAGGCTGCTCCCGGTGGGACTGTTGATGGATATCTAGGACTGCTGTTATATACCTGTTGATGAAGATTTATACTTGTTTATTTACTACTGGAATAAACCTATCTTGACTTCATCACACCAGCGTTGTCCTGATTACTACACATATTTTTGGCGACGAGTTGGAGACGCCCCCACGCTCAACAGTGGGTACAAGTGGCCTGAGAAATCTCATCATGCTTTCTACATTATGCTGGAGAAAAGATACTACAAGTAACGGACGACTAGTTAAAGCAACAGGAACAATATGCTACAGAAAAGACTCTCAAGTGGCCTCACAGGTATCTCTCTTTAAAGACATTCAGCTTCAAATGAAACAAAGGAAACAAGCACAAAGCCAGCGCGCTGTGCAGTCCCACCGGTGTCCATCACATCGGACAGCCCCCAGACAAGCGTGCTGTTCACCGTCTAAACAAGCTACTACTACAAGTCACAGAATGGACGCTGCGCAGAGTGTGACTCACATAGACATTTCATTTCTTACATGTCTCACTAACTTTTCATGTATGTCCCTGACTGCTGCGTGCGTCGGAGCGGAGTTGTCTGCACATTGGGACTTGCACAAAGTCACGCATGAGGGAGCACAAACAGATGTGCATGGACCTTACATTGAAATTATGAGCTGCAGTACTGTGGCTGGCAGGATGGTAACTGGTGAGAGGATGTGTTGGAGGCCACACACCAGCAGTATTTTTCGTGTTATTGGGGACAAAGAGAGGTGCGACATGATCTGTCCTTCATTTTTGGACTTTACTGAGACCTGATGAAAGCGCTCAAACAGGTTTGGTTGGTCTGTACCTATTGTGAATCCAAACGCTACTTCTGAGCAGCAGTGTTTGTCACTGTACCTCTTCGCTGCGGTCCAGTTTTATTTTAGCAGCGAATGGAGCCAATATGGGTAAGACAATTTTTGTCTATTATACTTGGTCTCTGTTTGATTTTCACGACGTTGGCGTTTGTAAACCGCCACTATTACAGTTTAAACGGAGGCGCGAGACACAGACAGTTCGCACTCACAGAGAGCGCGTGGAGAATTACCTGCGTCATGATTTCGTGGAATCTTCTTTGACGACGCGGTATCTTCGCTATTTTTGTCTGCTGCTGATGGACGCTTTGCTGCTCAAGCGTGCCGTGAGCCACTCGGCGTGCGTTACTGGGCGTGCCGCCATTTTGCCTTTGGAGTGATTTACATGGTTACCTCTGGTTCCAGCTTCTGCTGATAACGCTTTTCCAACCACGTTGTCTGGACAATAGAGTTAATTGATGGTTGTATTTCTCAAAGAATGTTGCAGTGTGCAGATTGGCTGCACTTCATTTCAACATTTTTTTCTGCGGATTTTCACCGGAACTTTGCAGGTACTTCTTTCTTTGGGCAAGGCTTCGACGCAATTCATGTGCACAGTTAAGGGGCAGTTACAGATTGCTCTTTGAGACACCGCTGACACGCTCTGCCATGTGACGTGGAATCGGATCAAAGTACCTGCTGCCAGGGTGCTGTGTTAGCATTGTTCACGGTGTCTCCTCGTCATATTCTATTTCTTAGTGAGACTGGTCCTGTTTTCCACATCTTCGGAGATGCTCCACGCAGGCGTCAGACCTTTTATTTTTCTACTGTGGTCTTTCTTCAGAGAAAACTGTTACAGAACTAGAATACTACATTATAGTTACAGAACTAGAATGCTACTATGGTTGTTTAATTCGGGTGAGAGGTTGCTCACCAATATTAGGCTATTGTTTAAAAAAAAAAAAAAAACATTTGAGAGTTAAAGAAAAGTGATTGCATGACCTGCATGTCTTTAAGTACTTACTTTAGTAATTTTCATATTCTGCGTATTGTTTTTGTGACACCACTGTTTAAGTTCTCTTACGTAAGGGAGGTACTAGTCTCTTTGGGTGGTTGTCACACTATCCTCTTTGTTTGACACAGACACATTACCCTTACATGAGGGTTGACATAAGAGTTTTGGGGTTTCCCTTTAGTACATGAAATTGTCGCAGGGTTTGCTTCCCTGTGTGCTTTTTGGATACATGATTTGTTGCAGGGGTTAGTCCCTGCGTGCTTAAGACGCATTGCGCCGCATGAGTTGTTGTTGCAGGGGTGGGTCCCTGCGTGCTTAAGACGCCTTGCGCCGCACGAGTTTTGTTGCTGTCTTTTTACATTGCTTGCCTCCTCACATTGGAGAGCTTTCACATTTTATTTCACAGGTTGTCCCTTGTAGTTTGTTGGGACAGGACATTTTGTGCAAGTCCCTTTGTTCTCATGACATTATATTCTTTACATAGTGTGATTTTTACAAATCACAGGTTGTCCCTTTTTGGTTGGTGGGGGCAGGACATTGGGTATTAGTCCCTCTTGTCCACAGTCACATTCACGTTGTCCCCTGTTCAGGGTGGGGGCCGGATGTTGGGTCACATCCCTTCTGTCCACATTTACATACACGTTGTCCCCTGTTTAGGGTGGAGGCAGGAATTTGGGTCCCAGTCCCTCTTTCCACACCTTTACATGGAGTGTTCCCTACATGGGATTGTACACATTTTTGTTATCAATTTATTGCCTTTATTAAGAGGGGGAGATGGGTATTTCGTATTTCATATGTAATGTACCTTTTTCTCTTCTCCTTTGATCTTGCTTAGTCTCTACCCCTCTCGTGATGTCGTTTCTGTCATCCCTGGGTTACTGACTGTTTTACTTATCTTTTGCTGTTTAGATTACAGCCTTAAGATGTTTGGTACATGTATTTGTCTTTTACATTTATGCTTGTAGTTTTGAGACGTTTTGATTATTTATCTTATCTTCTACTTTTATGTTTATAGTTTCAACATGTTAAGTTTCGTCTTTCGTTTATAAGGAAAGGGATATGTAGTATTCTCCTATTACTATCTATCTCTTATGACAACTTGTTCCTAGCTGCTCAGCCTGTGTGAGTGTTCTGAGTGGAATGTTTGGTGTATGTGCTCTGGGTGGAATACTTGGGTGACTGGATGAGGATGACAGTTGGTGAATGGGGCTGAGCAGCTAGCAGGCTGCTCCCGGTGGGACTGTTGATGGATATCTAGGACTGCTGCTATATACCTGTTGATGAAGATTTATACTTGTTTATTTACTACTGGAATAAACCTATCTTGACTTCATCACACCAGCGTTGTCCTGATTACTACACACTTGTTTCCCTTTTCTAACATTATTAAGTCCCCGCACGTTCCAAGTGATTAATGTGAGGTCCGAAAATGTGGAAAGCCTACCTCCGGTAGTCATAATAACAATTCAATCCTGATCGTGTGTGTGCGTGACAGCAAGTACTAGGCTCATCAAGGTGTACATTTAACTCTGTGCTCAATAGAACCCCCATGAAACAAATCTCCCCACCCGCACCCCCCACCCATCCCTGCCCAAACCCAAGCAGGGAAGATCCCCATTGAAAGCCCTGTAAAATGTAGCATGGCAACGTAATGTATAGCAATAAGGATACAGATTCACGTACATTCCAACCGAAGTAGAAGATTAAAGGTGAAACAACACTAGGGGCGAGGCAATGCCACGCCGCACGCCCAAATATTTAGCATCAAAAACATTAACAGTGTATGCAATAGCCCTAACTGCACTAAAGAATGGAGAAAAAAGCGTAGTATTTATACAGGATACAGAGCCATAAATCATTCCGATTAAAAAAGTTCACCACTAGCCACCGGTCCGCTGTGCGGTGGGGAGCCTCTGGTTGAATCTTCGGCCTTTCCGCTGAAGGTTGCTTTATAGTCCTGGCAAAAAGCCTGGACCCCCGCAGGAGTATCAAAGATTCTAGACCTGCCGTCTAAGTCCACCCGGAGGCGTGCGGGTATATCATACCATAATGCAGGCCCAGATTACGTAGCGTGGCCTTCACTCTAGTGTACTTTCTTCTCGCCTCCTGTACCATAGCAGTGAAGTCAGGGAACAGCGCCAAAGTAGAGCCCTGCCAAGTCGTGGCGCCATTTTCCCTAGCCTATCACGGAAGTTCAGCAGGCGGGCGATTATAGGCCTGGGAGGACATCCCATATTGGGCCTAGGGCCAAGGGAACGGTGTGCCCGCTCTACTAAGAAGGTGGGAGTGAAAGCGTCTGTGCCAAAAAGATCGGTAAGTAGTTTTTCAACAAATAAGTCCATGCGCCCCACATTGGTGGACTCCGGGACCCCTAAAATGCGAATGTTATTGCGCCTGATGTGCGCTTCCAAGTCCTCGTTCTTCAAGGCCACCGACTTTATTATTTTCTCCATCCGATCAATTCTTTTCGTGGATTGCGCAGCGCCATCTTACAAGTCCGACACCCTACCTTCAACATTGTCCAGTCTCCTTTCGTGTGTATCCAACTTGGTCCCCATTGTGTCTAGTCGTTTTTCTAGGGAATTAAAATGCCCATCTAATGCTCTAAATACTGCCCTGAGTTCTTGCATCGGCGCCTCTGAACCCGGAGGCGAGTAATCGAAGTATGTTATGTTATGTTAGCGTGATTTCTAAAGCGCACGAATACCCGGAGGTGTCTTGGCGCTGGACCTTAATATAGCCTTGACAGAAGAGAAGGAAAGAGTTTAAGCAGAAGTTAGTTAAACAACCAAGTTTTCAGACTTATTCTGAAGGAGATGAGGGAATTGGCCGCTCTTGTACTTGCTGGGAGAGTATTCCAGAGTTTGGCTGTACAGTAGCTTATACTTCGACCTCCCCAGTTCGCAGTTCGAATTCTTGGTACCAGCATCAACCTGGTGTTAGTAAACCTTAGACATCTACCTGGATGGTACCAGGAAAAAAAACTTTTTAGTGATGCTGGTCCAGTATTGTTCAGTGCCTTATAGGCCAGGCACAGTACTTTAAACTTAATGCGTTGTGCCACTGGTAACCAATGGAGTTTCCGAATGGCTTCCAAGATGGATTGATATTTTGGTAAATTCAGCAAGAGCCTAGCAGCGGCATTCTGTACCATTTGTAATTTTTTGAGGTGTTGCTTCTGTTACCCAGGGTAGAGGCCGTTACAGTAATCTAATTTTGATAACACTAACATTGTTACCACCGTCCTCCTAAGGTTTAGGGGAATGTAGGGTGTTATCTTCTTCAGTTTTCTTATCAAGTAGAATGCAGCTGAGACTGTGGCATTGGTTTGCTGGGAATAGATAAGTTTGTTGTCGATCAACACCCCAAGGTTTTTAGCCTTTTCTACTGGCTTTGGAAGTTCTCCGATTTCCGCCGGCCACCATACGTCATCCCACATAGGTCGGGGATTGCCAAAAATAACCACCTCGGTTTTATCCGAATTTAGTTTGAGGCAATGCCTTCCCATCCAATGACTAATTTCCCTCATGCAATTCTGAAATTGTGTGGCAGGCGAGACTCGGTTTTTATGCAGCTCTACCACAATCTGAGTATCATCGGCATATGATGTCAAATTGAAGCCGAAATGTTGAACCAAGGGAGCCAGTTCAGACACATAAATGTTGAACAAAGATGGGCTCAATGATGAACCTTGAGGAACCCCGCACAGGAGTACGTACGGAGCAGCTTGAAACTGATCTAAGGTCACAGACTGTTTCCTATTTTTCAAGAATGATGCTATTAGGGATAGGGCTAGGTTCTTTACCCCTAATTTAGCAATGTGTCATGGTGCACAGTATCGAAGGCAGCTGACAAATCGAGGAGAATCAGAACAGCCGCACCCCCTTGGTCCATTGCTGCTCTGATCTCCTCGGTAGCCTTGATAAGTGCTGTTTCTGTGCTAGCACCCACCACTGCCCCTCCGCCATGTTCACAGCAGACTCCACTGGCGCAGTGTCGGGGCGGCCAAATTGTAGTAGGCGCTGTTTCCGGTCTTTACGTCCCATATCAGACCATGCACACGAGCAGAGTTCCCAAGTACACAAAACGGAAGGTAGTGGGTAATTTCACCAGACAGACATTCAGGGGGGCACAGATCAACAAATTAGTACCATCCGAAGCAAGTTAAAAAATAGACACAGCAGGCAATGGGGCTCACACGTAGGCTCATCTCCCAGAGACTGGTAGGCAATGGATCCCACTCATGCAGGATTTATTATGACCAGGCAGGGGGCCACTTACTGGAATATGCCTCTAACGATCCCCGCAGCAGGCCCGGCCCACACCAGCCATCGGAGGGAACAGGCCCAGTCTGCCGGGACACACCACACCCTTGGGGACTCGATCAGGAGCTCCACGCGGCTCCACTGCAGCTTCAGCCTTCAATTGGCCGTCGCACGGGGTAGCACCTCAGCAAGGGATCAGAGCACCATCCCCTGAGCCCCCTACCGCGTCCCCGCCAGGCCACATTAGCCGATGAAAGGCCCCCCCGGCTCACCCGCAGCACCAGCCGCCGCAGGGCCTCAGGGGCCAGGTAGGCTGATTCCGCTGTAGGGCGCAAAAGGGGGGGCCCCACCGGAGGATGCCTCTTGTTCTGCCGACTGGCCCGCCATCCCCGATGAGGCTGCAGCCCCCAGTTTGTCCGGATGTCCAGCGGCACCGCGGTCACAGCCGATACGCCCTCGGGGGGAGCTCACTAATTTAGCCCGCTCTCAGGCCCGCAGCGTCCAGGCCTCACAGGCCACAGCGGGCAATGCCGCCACACTTGCTTTTCATCTCTTCGGCTCCCACACAAGCGTCAAACAGGATCTCCGATTGCAGCAGCGTGCAAATCTCGGGCAGTTTTACCCAGGATATGTGCAGGATGGGGCCAGGATGTCGGGCTTAGTGGCGGAGCTTCAGCGCTGCGTGACCATCTTAGTCGGTAGCCTGGCCACGCCCCCCATCTGTGGCATATTTAGCAGTTAAGGCTGCACCTTTCTTTTTCTGAAAATGGGGGTTTATACGGAGGAGGCCTTTCCTCCTTCTTTATCTTGAAGTCAGACGAGCGTTGTGTCTCCCTTTTTGGTTTCAATTGCGCTTCTTGTCTGCGTTCAGGTTGTCCCCCTCTGTCATACTCCTGATCACACGATTCCTGAAAGGCACGAGGAGAATGTGTGTCAGGAACCTGATACCTGTCTGGAGTCTTTATTTTAGTGAGATTACGAAAAACAAAATATTTCTTTCAGACGACTCCGGGGGTGGAGCGCCTCCACGTTGTCTACCTTTCTGTTGCTGTTGTTTGGATTTATTCCATGGCTTTTTAGCAAACTCACAGGCTGATCTGGCATCCTTGTCAGAGCTAGGTTTGCCAAGTGGTGGCACTGAAGGTCTGGTTCTCAAACTATTGTGTCCTAAAGACATATATATATCAACAATAGTGACAGGCAACTCACATTCGCAGTCGGCTACTGCCACTGCGGCAAGTCTCTGGCATATAATCAAAGATGCTGCTTTACCCTTAACATTAGAAAGAATCATTTCAGAGATGGTGGGAAAATTACCCATGAGTTTCATCCGCAAATCAAGGGCAGGATCTGCCCCATGCTCATTCTGTATTTGTTTGAGAACTTTCGGTAGAATGGCCATTGAGGGAGTGCCATGACAAAGAGTGTACACTGTGGCAAAAATGGTCCCCCTAGTGTTGCAGTCAGCTAGGGTGGAAAATGGTCCAGTGGGTAAACACATAGTTAAAATTCTGTGCTTGTCTTTTGGCCCTGGAAGGGAAAACACAGCTTCAAGCTGATCAATTTTTTGGGCACTCCAAAAGGGTATTTCTTCTTGATTAGTAGGTCGTTTGCCCATAACTGAATGAACAATTACAGGACAAATTACAGGCGCTCATGCAACTGGGCTCGGGCTTGCAGGCCAAGTCTAGCTGGACCAGCTAATAACGTATGTTAAATGAATTGCGTAAGCCATCTGCATAAGACACATAAAACATTGTACAAACCCTGGGTTTGTACGAGCTTGAGGTTGGGTAAATCTGGGTATGGTGTATACCCAGCTAATTCTGGCCAAGTAGCCCCCTCATTACTGAGATGACCCATACGTACTGGCCCAGGATCATGGGGGAGGGTGCCATTAAACCAAGTCTGGTGCTCCCAGACTGTAAGAGGAGTTTCGGTAAGTGCATAAGGTCTATATGCAGCAGGTGCTGGTGAGGTTGTGTGTGTATGAAACGTATTAGTATTTGCGTCCACAGCCAGAAATGTGACCCAAGAGTAAAAGACTTCAAATCAGAATGCTGCGACCGCTTCAATTACAAAAATTACTGGAGCTCCCGCATTAGGGACCCTGTGTTGTATTAAATATTCATAAACGGTTGGCAGTTGGCTACAAAAGCCACTGGTTATGCCATAATTCCTTTATAACAGATTCAAAGTGTAGCACAAACAGGGTGTAAACCGTTTAATATACAAGCTTGAAAAACCAACAGAACTAGGTGTTCCCTAAAAACTGTGGAGAGTAAAAATCTCTAACACCACGGAGGTCTCTGGTAAAAGGTGTGAGGGTATTGTGGACAAACACAAACACTACTCTGGGGTCCCATAGATAAGTATCAGACCAAAATGTTGGCGGCACCATGTTGCAAGGATTCTGCTCAAAAACAGAACTATGCTTGGGACCATAGAACATCAGCCTGTAAAGATTGAGTCACCATACCACCTCTGTATCTATGAGCCCGAGTCCGACCAGCTATAGTGCCTCATGTGCCCTTCTAACCTTTCCAGAGAAACAAGTGAATTGGCACCCCAGAACACAACACTTTTGACACTCTCAGGAATTGCAGTAACCCCCTTTCAAACTCTCACTAGTACTTGTACACGATAAAATAACCTAGAGACACGAAGAAAGTTTAGAATACTTAGTTAAACTATCGTGCCCTAAGATGCAGTATTTGTGCCACAATTAGAAAACAAATTGTTAGAAATGGGGGTCTCTAGTTGGCAATGGTTTGCACCTTTGTCCAAATAGGTACCCTTCCTTCTAGTCAGGATAAGGGGATACACTTCTAAAATAACTCCTGCTCACCCCCTTGGTAGCTTGGCACGAGCAGTCAGGCTTATTTCAGAGGCAATGTGTAAAGCATGTGCACATAACACACAGTAATACAGTGAAAACACTACAAAAGGACACCACACCAGTTTAAAAAAAATAACCAATATTCATCTGTGCAAACAAGATCAATACAATAGAAGACCAACATACACTAATCAAAAATATGCACTTTGTAAGAATGATTTTAAAATGCAGTTCCTTAAAGCCAGTAGCTCCGCCCGGGGCTACCGGGGTGCTGAAAACAACAGACTCCAACAGTTACAGCTGACCGCATCGGTGCGGACCAGCGTCAGTGTCAGCAGTCTCGTAAACAGTACCTTTGGTTCCGGCCGACCGTGTCATTGCGGGCCGGTCATGGCAACCATTGCGGTTGCAATGTGAAGCGTAACGGTGCAGAGTGAGGTGCCCTCAAGTCACGGTGCAGGCAGCGGCCTGGTGATGGTCGTCCAGCGGCATCGGTGAGACCAGGGCTGCGGTGCGGAGTGGGGCGGTGCTCGTGGCAGTGCTGACAGGTCACAGTGCAAGTGGCAGTGCCGGTTGATGAGAGCTGGCGTTGGTCAGCCCAGACTGCGGTGTGAGATGGGGCGGTGCATCATGTGACTTACGAGCGGTGCCCCAATCCACGGTGCAGACACGGGGGTCGAGGTCAGCGGGCAGCGACATCGTCAGTGAGACATGGGGGGGAGTGAAGCAGGACGGTCAGAGTGCGGTGCCCACAGGTTGCGATGCAAGCAGAGGCTTGGTGGTGGTGAACAATTTTGAAAAAAACGGTTAAAACAATAAAATACTGCCTAGGGACCATTTGTGATCATCGACAAGCTTATCCTGAGCACCTACTTGTCTCAGATGAAAAAAGTATCTGCTTATCTAAACAGCAAAATAGTGCTATATTCAGATATGCAGAGTTATTGTCTGCGCCTGAAATTAGTACATGCACAGGTACAGTGTCACTAGATGCAAATGATGTGGAAGTCACTGATTAGTTGTCTACCTCCGCAGTAAAAGCTAACTCTGCCCAAGTAAGCCTTTGTGAATTCATACATTTAAGGTGCCTTTTCATGCCTGTGGCACTCATACAATACTGTTTGTTTCTGCTACCCCAGCTGAACTCCTTCCTGCAAAGATTACAGTTGATATACTTTGCAGAAACCTTTTGGCCACCTATCCTCATCTCTAAAAACTGTCACACCAAGGATTCCTTGGCAGGCAGAGGTGGCTGAGCTGGTACAACTGCCCCTGGCTGCTCATCAGAATCTGATGAAGACATGTTTGTATTGGAACACAAACAACGAAAGAGATCAAGCCAGATATCTCTACCCTCACCAAAATCCAATACAAAAATAAAGCAAAAAGGATGGAATCTTCTTTTTGTAAATGAGCACATTCATAGGAACCAATCACAATCCTTCCTTGGGGTGTGTTTCCTCTAGGACCTCTTGCGAGTGTCTTGCGGGCGTCTTGAGAGACAGTGAAAAGAAACTGGCTTTATATCTTCAACAGAATAAGAGATAATTATTTTTACTAACTTAATCAACAACTCTAATGTCTTACTTTCTTCACAATTACAAGAAAACACTGTTATTAACTTAACTTTAAATGCACAATCTCAGAAGTGCTTCACAAGAGGAAGCACAGCCACCTCCGATTGCACCTCCGATTGCACATCTAGCTCCTGCGAGTGTCTTGTGAAAGCAATCACCTAAAAAAAATCCAACCATATTAATGACTGTTCTGTTATACATTAGCATTAAATAATAACTGAAAACATCGTAAAGAACTGTATACTATAGATTACAATGAAATTTAGAAATCTACGATCCCGCAAGGGCCCCACGAGCATCTCGGGAGGCTCTTGTGAGAGTAATGATACCTCAAAAATAGATTTCTGGTAACATCTCTGAATATGAGAGTTAGAACTGAGGAAATACACAATCTCTACTGAAATATTGCTATATTAATCTATTTAATACTTACACATGTTTTAGAGACATTTTCAAACTGTGACCAGTATCTTGTTATATTACAATAAAAAAAAGCATTCCTTTTCAAAATAAAGTCTGCACGCAGAATATATTATGCAGTTATTCTACAATACACACACTCTCTAAATACATTGATTTACCTTAGACAAAAACAAAAATTGACTGAAAAAACAAAGGGTAAAGTAACCTTATAGTTAGGTAAAACAAAAAGATCTTTTTTCGTTTAAAAAAAAATCCTAGAAATTCACTGAAAAAGACCAAAGTTTAAAGTAACATTATAGTTAGGTGCATCCGTTTGAAAAAAAAACCTTGCAATTTCACTGAAAAAAACAAAGGTTAAAGTAACGTTATAGTTAGGTGACTCTCTCAGTGACAATATTAATGTTTTGAACTAAAAAAAACACAGAAAATAACCAGTTATAGTTAGGAGCGCCAACTATAACTTGCACCCCCGCTATGCACTGCTAATGACCTCACATATGACATCACTCATGACATGTTGCATGACATCTCACATGACATCATTGATGACATTACTGATGACGTCATCCAAACTTCACTTTCCCACATATTGGTATAAATTAATATGATATTAGAGGCCTGACACTAAGTACAAAATAACTATGGAGAATATCAGCCATCTTTGGTAACATCACAGATACACCTCCCTTAGCTGAAGAAAGCATGCATTTTGTGCAACGTTGACACTATACCACATCTTCTGAAGCAAAACCAGCACACGCACAAAGGTTAGAACCTGGTGCACACACACTTCTATGTTAAGTATAAATTATCAAGCTGACACGATTCTCTCTAATAATCCAAGGCTGCTTAGAAAAGTTGGCATCTACTACGCAGAATTTTTTCCTGTAGGACAGGGAGGTAGATGTCGGTTCAAGGAAGTGCCTTTTGCTTATTTGGTGTAAATCCGTTCAGTAGTTGTTGAGAAATTTAAGTTTAAAATTATATTGCTATCTCTGGCCGCAGATATTTCGTGGAGGTTTCGTGATGAATCGCGAATGCACACGCCAACGGGAATGCTCTGATTAGCTGGATGCAACCTGAACAGAAAGTTGCAGCTGCCATTTTATCTATCGGCAACAGTTCTCGGGGCTAAAGATTTGTGTGAAAGCCCCATAAGGGGTCAGGGTGGAGATACTCTGACACCATGGTTGAGAAATGGGGCTGTTAGTGACACCCCCATTTCCGTCGCAAATATTGGTGGAAATATAACAAAAATCCGGGAATCATTAATACACATTGTTATAGAGACATAGAGATTCTGATAAATGTTTTTATAGAGTTAATTAGATAGTAAGTTATCTACTGTGATGGTTAGAATTAATTACATAGTTATATTTTTTAATGTGGTGGTGGCCATTGAATTCCTGCTTTTGTTTTCCATTTTTGCAACTTGTCCGATTACCGATGTCATTGCAATCTCCGGAGTCACCGCGAAAATCTAAAATAGGTTTTATAGATGGTTTTTATAGAAACTCTCTAGAAAAACATGAGTTTAGAGAATACTGTAAGAACCTCCTAGTGTGTAAAATACTGTAGTATGGTTGTATATATGTATTTTAGACATTATGGAAAAGGCACGATCGTCACGGTTAACAACGTCATCGCGATGACCCGAATAACCGCGAAAACGGAAAATAGGTCTGAAGGATGGTTTTAAAGAAACTTAGTAGAAAAATATGAGTTTAAACATGCTTTGAAAGAAGTATGTATATAGTAATATGGGTAGGGCAATGTTCAGAATGAATATTTTTACACATTATTTTTTGATGTGCTGGTGGTCATTGAATGTCTGCTTTTGTTTCTGTTTCCGCAACATGTCTGCGGGTATCGCGATGTCGTCCAGAATATAAAAAATGTAAAGAAAAAAAACCAACGCTTATTAATCCACTGAAGAAAATACAAGCTCATAAAAATACCCCTTAGAGAGCCAATTTAGATAGAAAATACAATTTAAAAACCTTAAAAATTAAAAAGAAATTCATAGGTTACATGGACGTTATAGTTGGGAAATAGAATTTGAAAAACCTTAGAAATTCACTGAAAAAAATAAAGGTTACAGGGAAGTTATAGTGAGGATTTAGCATTTAAAAAACCTTAGAAATTCACTGAAAAAAACAAAGGTTACAGGGGCGTTATAGTTAGAAAATAGAATTGAAAAAACCTTTGAAATTCAGTGAAAAAACCCAAAGGTTACAGGAATGGCTGATATTCTACTCGCACAAAACCAGAGAAATTAAGCAGTTATAGTTATCTGAGCTAACTCTAACTCGCGCCCCCGCAATGCACTGCTTATGACCTCACATATTACATCACTCATGACATGGTCAGTGACATCACTGATGACATCTCAAATGATATCACTGATGGCATCATCCGCAGAATCTCTGACGGATCCACTCACATCTCCATATAACCTTTCAGACACCCACTCCAACTTCCACACTACCATTCTCAAAACCATTGACACACCCATACCAGTACTTACACTCCCACTCTCTGATTCATAGGTCTACACACACATCCACTCAGTCACCCATACAGCCACTCATACACTAACTTGCTCACTAATACAGCCACTGATATATCCACTCATACACCCATACAGCCACTCACACACTTTCAGTCACTCATAAATGTACTCACACACCTACTCACTCACCTAGAGAGTCACTCATACAGCCATTTACTCACCTTTACAGTTATACACACTCACTCACTTATTCATACAGATACTAACACATAATCACTCACTGGACCTTAGACGCGTTCCTTCAGAACATAGGTTCAATGACATGCTCAGAGCCCAGAAACAACTCTGTGGTAAACTCGAGAGGAAATGGAGACTCGATGACAATGCACACACTAAAAGCAAATACAAAGAATCCCTTCAGGTGTATAAGGACCTTATCCTTAGGGAGAAGGCTGCTTATTTCACCGAGAAAATTAGAGCGGCCAATAGATGCCCTAAAACTTTATTAGCCACGGTAAAAAGACCTGTCCAAACTTCCACCCCCACAAGATACCTCTGCCAGTCAGGAGTTTTGCAACTCCCTAGCAGAAACCTTTCAACACAAGGTCAAGGCTGTTTATGATACCTTTTTACACCATACAAATGGCTCGGCACAGACTCCTATCCAATTAAGTAGAATACAACCCACAGCTGGAGTAGCATCCGCTTTTCTGTCCTCTTTCACTGCTTTAACCATCGAACAGATGACTAGAATAATTGGCGCAATTAATTCAGGCTCTCCTTCCGATCACTGCCCCCACAAAATTTTACACCTATCACCGGAAACTATATCAATCCCTCTTACAGCTATTTTTAACACCATGTTTACATCTGTAACTTCCCAGTAGAGTGGAAGAAAGCCTCCATACTCCCTCTACTAAGAAACCCACCCTGGACTTCAAGTGCACCCTTAATTATAGGCCTATATCCAGACTTCCCTTTCCTTCAAAGGTGATTGAAAAGGCCATTAACTTGGAACTGTCCTCCTTAATCAATCAAAATGGAATTTTGGAACCCTCTCAGTTTGGCTTTCATGCTCATTATAGCACAGAGTTGGCACTCATCACGGCCACTGAGGAGCTCAGACAGACACTGGATGGTGGGGGGAGTGCCACCCTAATCCTTCTGGATCTATCAGCGGCTTTTGATACGGTCAATCATGGGCTGCTGTTGGACCGTTTAGCTTCCATCGGGATCAG
The DNA here is from genome assembly GCA_963921515.1 of Calotriton arnoldi. NCBI lineage: Eukaryota > Metazoa > Chordata > Amphibia > Caudata > Salamandridae > Calotriton > Calotriton arnoldi. Next base: position 137,116 of record CAWUFW010020003.1, read on the forward strand.
GGATAAGGTGCTCTCCCTGCTAGGCTCCTTTCTGTCTGGGCGATCTCAGCTTGTCGCGTTGGGCAATTATGTGTCATCCCCGATTTCATTGCCATGCGTTGTCCCTCAGGGATCTTCCCTGAGCCCTACGCTTTTTAATCTTTACATCACCCCTTTGGCCAAACTGATAAAAAACTATGGATTTGCCATTGTGTCGTATGCAGATGATACTCAGATACTTGTCTCAGTGAGCGGCCCATCCAGCTCAACAGCCAGCAGATTTCACGACTGCATGAGCCATATAGGGAAATGGATGACAGACAATTGTCTGAAACTTAACTCTTCCAAAACGGAGGTCCTTGTTTTCGGCAACAACGCTGTCAGTTGGACAAACAGTTGGTGGCCTGTCCAGCTCGGCTCTCTACCCACGCCAGTGCCAAAAGCTAAAAATCTAAGTGTCATTTTGGACACCAAGTTGTCCTTTGAAGCACAGATCAACTCCACCACTTCTGCTTGCTTCTTTATCCTTAAAATTCTTAGGAAAATACTCCTATCAATTCGATTAGAACTAAGGAAAACCGTGGTATCTGTATTGATATCATCAAGATTGGACTACTGCAATGCTCTGTCCACCAGCGCCTCAAAACGCAGCATAGAAAAACTACAGATATTACAAAATGCTGCTGCCAGAGTACTCCTAGGAATTCCCAAATTTGGCTCTGTAACCACAGCCTTGTCTCACCTTCACTGGTTGCCGATAGCAAAGCGGATCCAGTTTAAATCTCTCTGTATTGCTGGCAAATCATCTCAAACTACATATCCCTGCAAGGCCCCTTAGGTCAGCCGAGCTTGGGAAACTGATTGTCCCGAGAGTAAATAGGGCTAGGTGGGGTGGTAAGAGCTTTACCACCACAACAGCAAAACTGTGGAACTCTCTACCAGCCTCACTCAAGAAAGAGACAAACCTACAAAAGTTTAGAAAGGGTCTAAAAACTTGGCTTTTTAAGGCATAATCACAACCCTCTTGAGTTAAATCCGCATGTGCTAAAGAGTAGCGCCTAGACACCTTTGGTTTTTTCACTGAAAATATATACATTCACTACAAAAAACCAAAGGTTACAGGAACGTTATAGTTAGAGTAAGATTTTTCATATACAAAACCATAGAAATTCAGCAGTTATACATACTTAAGCTCACCCCTGCAATGCACTGATTATGTCCTTACATTTTACATCCCTGATAACATCTGAAATGCCATCACTGATGACATAATGCAGTGATTTTGAGTGTTTAGTAAAGGTTTATGAGTGTTAAACATATATACTAAGGTATCACAAAAGTTAAATTAGTATACTTTGTGTACTACTAATGAGTGATACTACTTTTAACATATATTATGTGGGTGACTCTGTGACTTTGTGTATCTATGTGTGAGAGGGGTTTGAGTGGGTATATGGGTGTGTGAGTGGCTGTATGGGTATATAAGTGAGTGTGTCAGTGGCTGTATGGGTGAGTGAGTGGCTGTGTGAGTGGCTGTATGACTGAATAGCTGGGTGTGTAGGTGGCTATATGGGTGAGTGAGTGGCTGTTTGAGTGGGTGTTTTTTAAGTGAGTGGCTGTGTGAGTGGCTGCATGGGTGGGTAAGTTGGTGTGTTAGTAGCTGTATGGGTGAGTGAGCGGGTGTGTAAGTGGTTGTATGGGTGAGTGAGTAGCTGTGTTGAGAGGCTGTATGGGAGAGTGAGTGGGTATGTGAGTGGCTATGTGGGTCAGTGAGTGGGTGTGTGAGTAGCTGTATGGGTGAGTTTATGGCTGTGTGAGTGGCTGTACGGGTGAGTGAGTGATTGTGTGAGTAGCTGTATGAGCGAGTGAGTGGTTATATGAGTGGCTGTATGAGTGACTGAGTAGGTGTGTGAGTTACTCTATGGATGAGTGAGTGGGTGTTTGAGTAGTTGTATGGGTTTGTGAATGGGTGTTTGAGTGGTTGTATGGTTGTGTGAGTGGGTGTATGAGAGGTTGTATGGAGGTGTGAGTAGGTGTATGAGTGGTTCTGTGGGTGATGTCATCAGTGATGTCACTGACCATGTCATAAGTGATGTAATAAGTGAGGTCATAAGCAATGCATTGCAGGTAGGTCCGTTATAGTTAGCAGAGGTAACTATAACTGCTGAATTTCTATGGTTTTGTGCATGTGAAATCTAAGCCTAACTGTAACCTTTGTTTTTTTCCCAGTGAATATATATATATATATATTCTCAATACCTCGTACACCAACGATGACAACGCCTTGTTTTGAACAAAGTTGATTTATTTGTCGGCTGTCGGACGTGTTTCGCCTGCCCAGCAGGCTTGCTCACCAACAAAAGTCAATAAAGTTTTCAACCATTTTTAAATGCACCTTTGTGTCGTGTCACATGAAAACTACTAAATGAATATATTAGAAGACAGACTTGTAGTTTTTACAGTTTTTTTAATACAGAACATAGTGGTCTTAAAATTAATAAACCCTTGCTCACGCCAATTCATAAAATGAAAATTGATACTGAATCAGTATAATTTCACGATACGCTTAACAATATTACCAAACCACATATTTCTAGGCATCATTAATTCCCATACATCCAGCCCATTAGGGCGTTGGCACCACCTACATCAATAAATTCAATGGCTGAAAGCACACAAAAGCAGTTGTTCTGATCATTTAAGTGCAAATCTGGTTAATATACTCAGTATTACACTTATACATTTCCAGCCCATGTGGTAGCAATGGTTTCTATATGCCTTAAAAACAGCTACTTTCTTTTCAATTGCGAGTTATTCCATCAAACTTGTGGTACAGCGATGGGCACCTGCTTCGTCCCCAGCTATGCGAATTTGCATATGGGCTGGTGGGAGGAGCAGGTGGTCCGGACGCTGTACCAAGAAGAGTGGCAACATAACATAATGCACTGGAGTCGGTTCATCGACGATTTATTCGTCGTTTGGAAAGGCTCGGAAAAATCTCTTAAAGAATTTAAAAGAAAACTTCAGGTTAACAACTTAAATCTAAAATTCACAAGTACTATTAGTGCAGCCTGCGTGAATTTCCTTGATCTGACTATCTATGTTAAAGATGGAAAACTTGAAACAATGCTGTATCGTAAACCTACTGCGGGAAACACGTTGCTTCATGCAACAAGTTTCCATCCCAGGAACTTGATTAGAAGCATCCCCTATGGGGACTGTCTTCGTACTATACGTAACTGTAGCGAGCAAGGAGTTCTTGATAATGAATTGAGCTGTTTGGAGGTTCGGTTTAAATCTAGAGGGTATACAGATGATTGTGTACAAGCAGCCATATTCAAAGCCAAGAACAAATCAAGGGAGTCAATCCTTTTCAATAACAGTAAAACAAAAGAAAAGCTGGAAAGTGCTAGTAATAATCAGTGCCGAATGATTACTGCATATAACAAACAACATAATAAAGTGCGAAACATTCTGTCTAAGCACTGGCACGTGATACGTAACGACCCTGTTTTAGGGAAGTTAGTGGAGAGGAGACCGCAAATAATTTTTAGATGTGCAAAATCCCTTAAACATATGCTGGTGAGTAATATGGTTCCACAGTCCAAATCTGCAGCTACAGCCTCTACCTGGTTGAGAAGAAAGGATGGTTTTATAAAATGCACTAAATGCAAAGCTTGTGCCCATGGAAAAAACACTGCATCCTACAAGTCGAGCCTCTCAAAAAGAGAAATGAAAATTAAAGGCCAATTTTCATGTAAGACTGAATTTGCAGTCTACGTGCTTCAGTGCCCATGTGGCCTGAGGTACGTCGGCAGTACAATTCTTCCAGTGCACAAAAGAGTGCTTCAACATCTTAGAGCCATATGAAATGGTGATAAATCTTATCCAGTGGCACGCCATTTTGAGAAACACCACAGTAAGAATCAGCAAGGATTAACATATTTTGTAATTGATGCAGTTCCACCGAATGTGAGGGGCGGTAACCGGAAGAAAAAACTAAGATTAGAATCGTGTTATATAATAGAGCTTGACACAAGGACCCAGGAAGGTTTAAATATGGAAGAAGATTTGCACACGCATCTATGAATTTTGATACAATTTTGATATATGTCTCCCTGTACTCTCTGTTTTTTAACTATTTACAAGTCTTTTTCGCTTATTTTTTAGTATTATAATTTTTAGTACGTTGCACTTTAGAAGACTACTGTGTTTTTACATGTAATATCCTTTTGCCAACAATCAAAGCCCACTTGGGCAGAACTGCTATGACGGTTTATCATAACCACTAAAAAGTTGTGCTGATTTTGGTGTAAAATACGGCAGGGTCTGAATACAGTTGCCCACATGGGCTGGAAATGTATAAGTGTAATACTGAGTATATTAACCAGATTTGCACTTAAATGAACAGAACAACTGCTTTTGTGTGCTTTCAGCCATTGAATTTATTGATGTAGGTGGTACCAACGCCCACATGGGCAGGATGTATGGGAATTAATGATGCCTAGAAATATGTGGTTTGGTAATATTGTTAAGCGTGTCGTGAAATTATACTGATTCAGTATCAATTTTCATTTTATGAATTGGCGTGAGCAAGGGTTTATTGATTTTAAGACCACTATGTTCTGTATTAAAAAAAACTGTAAAAACTACAAGTCTGTCTTCTAATATATTCATTTAGTAGTTTTCATGTGACACGACACAAAGGTGCATTTAAAAATGGTTGAAAACTTTATTGACTTTTGTTGGTGAGCAAGCCTGCTGGGCAGGCGAAACGCGTCCGACAGCCGAGAAATAAATCAACTTTGTTCAAAACAAAGCGTCGTTATCCTTGGTGTACGAGGTATTGAGAATTCATAACGGACTGTGCTTGGGTAGTCCGTAACCGACGACGCACTCTCTGTTCTGGAGCAGCGGCATGGAAAACACAAGCAACGAGTGTGGAATTTGGTCACCGCCGCCCCCCCTCATCGCAGAGAAAGGAGAGCTATAACGCGCCTGTACCATTACCTGGAGCAAGCCTGATGTGAGTGGTGGAATCCGGTGAGTCGGAGGACCCGCGGAAAACGCCGACAAACATTCAGGTAAGCGTGATATTGAAGGCGGTTGAGGGAAGAGGGAAAGTCAGTGACAAGTATATATCTACAGCCATTGGGAACTGTGGACACTGGCGTTTTTTGAACAGTGGAGTATATCCCCGCGAAAATTGTGATATTATGTCGGCTGCAGAGGTTAAAGAGAGAGAGGAGGCGGCACTGTCAATTTTTGATGATACCATAGCGACTACCAGGAAAACTGTGGATACATCGGGTAATGTCAAAATGTCAGATGTAACAGCACGTTTGAAGAGGCTGGAAAAACTCAAATGCACGGAATTAGCAAAATGGTGTGAATCAAAAATCCCTCCAGCGCTATCTGGAAGTAAAACGCATTCCGAGGGGCCTTAGAATCTTGGTAGCGCCCACATACAAGGACCCCAATCCTAATATGCTGACATCGACCGGCAAAAAATCCTTGAAGAGATTGATCAAATCATGGAAATGTTAGATAAAGAAACCAATCAAGAGCCAATCAGCAAGTTTAAAGTGGAAATGAAAGAACGACTTTGCAAGCTTGAAGAGTCGATAAAGGGAAGAAAAGCGCAAAAGTTTTTGCGAGATAAACTCGACTACGGCGGCGGACAAGTCTATACATTTGCAAAGAAATTCGAAAATCTTCGAAGACAAAAAATGAATGCAAGTGGTAAACAAGTACCGGACCCACTATCAGAGCTAAGCAATATCCAGAGCTCTGAACCTGATACAGATGCCGATGAAGGTCCAAGTGGCCAAATAATAGCACCTGTCCCCTCTGTGATTGATGAGTTTGTTTTTTTACAACAAGAGAGGAGGTTCAACCTCCGTCCCAGATTACCAACAAGCAATGTAATACCACAAAGAGGAAGAGGCAGAGGCAACAGAGGTGCAAAGGCGCAAAACAACTCCGGCGCCGAAGAGAAAGTCAAAAGCAAGCAAACCAGGAAATGACTGTTGAAGTTGAAGCCTCAATTATCAATCAAACAAACATTGAATTAACTGATAAAGAAAAGAACATCTTAAAGTTAGGTTTGTCATACTGTCCAGAAGCGGAGTTTGATTACGTGAATACCAGAGTGGATGTCTTTAAATTTGTAAGAACATTAAAATTGAAGAAACACTTTGCAATTAATCAAAAGGAAGTGCAAACACCATCAGTCAGTAGTGTGAATATTACTGAAACTCAACCAGCAAACCTCATAGTGAATGATATGAACCTGATGTTGGAAATGAGACAACTTGAAGAAGGAATTGAGATAAATGCTGCAAGTGCAATCATGGATACACAAACCACTATTGAACAAGCTACTGAATTTGCAGCAGAACAAGGCATTGACATTGCAGGCAGCATTTCTACGAGGTTCAGACCTAATTCCAGATTTATACCTATGTGAACCAGAGATTCTGTAGACGTTTATAATGAGTTGGTAAATAATGAATTAAAAAATCTTCACAAATGTACCAGTGTAAAACATAAAAGTATGCCTCAGAAGCAAAGAGAATACACTACTCTGGTTAACAAACTGTCATCAAATGCAGATTGTATTGTGCGAAATGCAGATAAGGGCGGGAATGTTGTTTTATTGGGGAAACAACAGTATCTTAACAAAGCATACAAGCAACTAAATAATCGATCAAGCTATGTTAGAGTCGCTGAAGATGTTATGACTACTAGCCACCGCCTGTATAACGCGCAGTTACAGGAATGGTATAATCAATGTCTGATCACTCAAGATGAACTAATGTTTTTAAAGATCAATAACCCTGTCACACCAGTATTATAATTGATACCGAAAGTGCACAAAGATCTAGAAAAAACCCCAGGACGCCCAATAATTTCAGCTATAGGCAGCGCCCTTGAAAATACATCTAAGTTTGTAGATTCGTTCCTCTGCCCCTATATGAAAATGCTTCCATCATATATTAAGGACACGGGGGATTTCTTAAAGAGAATCTATGACCTCCTGTGGGAACAAGATTTTCTGTTGGCAACAATTGATGTTGCCACGTTGTATACTAGTATTCGGCATGAGGACGCTTGAAGGCCACAAAGCACTTTCTAGGAGGCAGGCCGTTAAAATTATGGTCTCACACACAGATGCTGGTAGCAATGGTTTCTATATGCCTTAAAAACAACTACTTTCTTTTCAATGGCGAGTTATTCCATCAAACTTGTGGTACGGCGATGGGCACCTGCTTCGCCCCCAGCTATGCGAATTTGCATATGGGCTGGTGGGAGGAGCAGGTGGTCCGGACGCTGTACCAAGAAGAGTGGCAACATAACATAATGCACTGGAGTCGGTTCATCGAAGATTTATTCATCGTTTGGAAAGGCTCGGAAAAATCTCTTAAAGAATTTATAAGAAAACTTCAGGTTAACAACTTAAATCTAAAATTCACAAGTACTATTCGTGCAGCCTGCGTGAATTTCCTTGATCTGACTATCTATGTTAAAGATGGAAATCTTGAAACAATGCTGAATCGTAAACCTACAGCAGTAAACACGTTGCTTCATGCAACAAGTTTCCATCCCAGGAACTTGATTAGAAGCATCCCCTATGGGCAGTGTCTTCGTACTATACGTAACTGTAGCGAGCAAGGAGTTCTTGATAATGAATTGAGCAGTTTGGAGGTTCGGTTTAAATCTAGAGGGTATACAGATGATTGTGTACAAGCAGCCATATTCAAAGCCAAGAAAAAATCAAGGGAGCCAATACTTTTCAATAACAGTAAAACAAAAGAAAAGCTGGAAAGTGCTAGTAATAATCAGTGCCGAATGATTACCACATATAACAAACAACATAATAAAGTGTGAAACATTCTGTCTAAGCACTGGCACGTGATACGTAACGACCCTGTTTTAGGGAAGTTAGTGGAGAGGAGACCGCAAATAATTTTTAGGCGTGCAAAATCCCTTAAACCTATGCTGGTGAGTAATATGGTTCCACAGTCCAAATCTGCAGCTACAGCCTCTACCTGGTTGAGAAGAAAGGATGGTTTGATAAAATGCACTAAATGAAAAGCTTGTGCCCATGGGAAAAACACTGCATCCTACAAGTCGAGCCTCTCAAAAAGAGAAATGAAAATTAAAGGCCAATTTTCATGTAAGACTGAATTTGCAGTCTACGTGCTTCAGTGCCCATGTGGCCTGAGGTACGTCGGCAGTACAATTCTTCCAGTGCACAAAAGAGTGCTTCAGCATCTTAGAGCCATAAGAAATGGTGATAAATCTTATCCAGTGGCACGCCATTTTGAGAAACACCACAGTAAGAATGAGCAAGGATTAACATATTTTGTAATTGATGCCGTTCCACCGAATGTGAGGGGCGGTAACCGGGAGAAAAAACTAAGAAGATTAGAATCGTGTTATATAATAGAGCTTGACACAAGGACCCCGGAAGGTTTAAATATGGAAGAAGATTTGCACACGCATCTATGAATTTTGATACAATTTTGATATATGTCTCCCTGTACTCTCTGTTTTTTTATTATTTACAAGTCTTTTTCGTTTATTTTTTATTTTTTAGTATTATCATTTTTAGCACGTTGCACTTTAGAAGACTACTGTGTTTTTACATGTAATATCCTTTTGCCAACAATCAAAGCCCACTTGGGCAGAACTGCTATGAAGGTTTATCATAACCACTAAAAAGTTGTGCTGATTTTGGTGTAAAATACGGCAGGGTCTGAATGCAGTTGCCCACATGGGCTGAAAATGTATAAGTGTAATACTGAGTATATTAACCAGATTTGCACTTAAATGAGCAAGGGTTTATTGATTTTAAGACCACTATGTTCTGTTTTTAAAAAAACTGTAAAAACTACAAGTCTGTCTTCTAATATATTCATTTAGTAGTTTTCACGTGACACGACACAAAGGTGCATTTAAAAATGGTTGAAAACTTTATTGACTTTTGTTGGTGAGCAAGCCTGCTGGGCAGGCGAAACGCGTCCGACAGCCGACAAATAAATCAACTTTGTTCAAAACAAGGCGTCGTCATCCTTGGTGTACGAGGTATTGAGAATTCATACCGGACTGTGCTTGGGTAGTCCGTAACCAACGACGCGCCCTCTGTTCTGGAGCAGCGGCGTGGAAAACACAAGCAACGAGTGTGGAATATATATAGTGGGGCGAGTACCGCGGGGGCTCCGCATACTAATCACAACCCACTTACCAGGACCCACATCCCAAGTTATTGGAAGAGTGGTCAGCCCTGATGGCCTCCACTTGCAAAGGAATGTTGGGCCTTTTATCCAAACACGCAACCATGGAGCTGGAGCAGGTTATAATGGACCTCAAATCTCTGCAAGAAACTCTTGACAAACACCCCAAGCAAGAGGAGATACAGGCGTTCTACAAAGAGTTGGAGGGCAGACTCACTAAGTATGAGGATGAAATAAAAACAAAAAAGAAATGGAAATTCACCAGGGACAAGAATGACTACGCCGCAGGCCGAATACTCACTTTTGGAATAAAGTACAATGGTGAAAGAAAAGAGTTTAGACGCACATATGCTTTAAGACAGCAGGAGGCAGCAACCTCAAAAACAAGCTCGGAAGTCTCAGACCTGGACGAGAGGCAAGCAACCTTTGGCAGTGGCATCGCTCCTTTCACCACACTGGAGGAATACCGTTTTTTACGGCAAAGCCAGGGGCCAAGGCGCAAACCACCAAAAGAAAAAGAAAAAGGAGAAAGCAACGCCAGAGGAAGGTCCGGAGAGGCGGAGGAGGCAAAAGAAATCGAGAAACCACGTGGGAAGGGAGTCCGGTTCAGCAAGAGGAACAAATAATGGGTGAGCCTACTTTCACTGTTATCAATCTTTCTTCCCATAACCTCACTCCAGATGAACAGCCCCTCCTGGAGCTAGGTCTCTCTTTCTGCCCCACTAACAACTTTGACTACCCCGCACCCGCATTGATGGTTTTTTATTTGCTAGGAAACTGAAACTTCTTAAAATACATACTATCAAAGGCTCAAGGGGGGTGCAAAGTGGGGCGATGACTGGCAGTGATCCTGCCATAGCAAACACACCTGCCAATCTCCTCTCCATTGGGGACATTGGAGGCCTGGCCTCTCTGAGGGAACTTGAACTGGGGGACAGGGATTGTACATCAGAGAGGGAACTCTTGGAGGTGCTGGACCTGGAAACCGGCAGGAGAAGCCGCAGTAATTTTAAACCCAAATCCAGGTTCAACCACAACACCCCACACGATAACATTGATTCCTTCAAGGAGGCGGTAGTACGGGACATGCTCAAACTGAAAACTGGGAATATCAATGGGGCAATGACGAACTTAACTAAAGGCCAACAAGCGGCACTTGAATCCCTGAAGCAAGCAACCAGCTTTGTTATCAAGCCTTCAGACAAAGGCGGGAATGTCGTTTTGTGGGATGTCAAAAAGTATATGGCCGAAGCCAAGAAACAGCTTGATTTCTCTGGCAGCTACATGAAAACAACGGCAGGCCAATACCTTTCCACTATTGACTGTTTCCACAACATGTTGTCCAAATGGCACACCCTTGGGCTTTTGAACAATGATGAATTATTGTTTTTAACTGTTAAAAAACCTGCCTCTCCATGCTTCTACATGTTACCGAAAGTGCATAAACACCCCACTAATCCACCTGGGAGGCCGATTATTTCTGCTAATGACAGCCTCCTTGAGAACACTTCAATCTTTCTCGATCATTTTTTATTTCCCTATGTGTGTAGCCTGCCCTCTTACTGCCGTGACAGTATGGATTTTATATCCAAGGTCCTGGACATCCCGTGGCAATCAAGTTACATCATGGCCACTGTGGATGTGGTTTCTTTGTACACCTGTATCAACAATGACCTAGACATCACAGCTTGCAAACACTATTTTAGGGACAGACCTGTTGCCACGTATGATCACACCAATATGCTGCTTGAGATGGTCCATTTCTGTCTAGAGAATAACTATTTCTTACATGGCCAGCAGTGGTACAGGCAACTGTCCGGGACTGCCATGGGCAGTTGCTTTGCGCTGAGCTACGCCTGTATCTTTATGGGGTGGTGGGAGTGTGAATGTGTCTGGGCAAATGACTTTGCTGAATACACTTAGTATCTGGTCCTTTGGACCAGATACATTGATGACATCTTCCTGATTTGGGATGGTCTTCAGAATGCCCTTGACAAATTCCTTCTGGCTATCTCCAACAATGAGCTGAACTTAAAGTTTACAAGCACCACAAGTAGGTGCCGGCTAGACTTCCTTGATGTCAGTGTAGAGGTACTGGATGATACCATACAGACAAGCCTACACAGAAAAGCAACAGTGGGGAATAGCATCCTCCATGCCAAAAGTCACCATCCACCCAAGCTGAAGAATAGTATACCCTACGGTGAACTGCTCAGAGCCAGGCGTAATTGCAGCACACCAGAAGCATACACTCGAGAGGAAGGCATAATGGTAGAAAGATTCCTGCAGAGGGGGTACACACAGAAAGTTGTGGATGAGGCTAGAAGAAAGGTGAGTGGAATAGGGAGAGAAACCCTACTCAAACCCAGGCAAAGGAAGGAAACCGAACCAGTGATTAGACTGATCACCACTTTTAATTCGGACTGTGCCAAGGTCCAGGCTATCAGGAGACACTGGCACCTAGTCAAACTGGACCCCATTATTGGCAAATTGGTCACCCCGAGCGCCAATATCACATACCGCAGAAGTAACTCTCTGAGGGATATGTTGGTCCACAGTTTAATGGAACCCAGTCAGAAACACAGCAGCACTTGGTTGAGGGAACTCCCAGGATTCCATAAATGTGGAAGTGCAAGGCGTGCACCAATAGTACCAATGTCAAGACAGTACCCTTACCCAATGGCAAGCAACACAAAATTCGACCATTCATCAACTGCAACACGGAATTTGTTGTCTATGTTCTGTTGTGTGTATGCGGTTTGAGGTATGTTGGGAGCACGATCTTTCCGGTGAAAAAACGTATCTTAGAGCACCTAAGGGCCATTAGAAATAATGATGTAACATATCCCATGGCCAGACACTGCAACACTGTACATAGCTCCACCAAAACTGAGAACTTGAAAATCTCATATTTTGGAATTGACAGGATTCCCGTGAAGAGCCGGGGTGGAGACAGGGAACGAGCACTAAGAATACTCGAATCCAAATACATAATCAGCCTCAACACCAAACACCCGGGAGGTTTGAACCAGGACGAAGAGCTTCATGTTCATTTAGGATAATGCCATCTGTCCCCGGGTAGCCTATCATTTACTGCCTTTCACTCCATCTCTAGGGCTCTGTGTGCCTTTTCTTGCAATGGCTGTATGACCTTCCACACTACCTAAGCCCTCTCCTGTTTCCTCTAGCCGCCCTCCATCTTTTTTTTTCTCTCTCTCTTTTACCTGAAGCCACTGGACTACCTAGGTCACTGGACCACTTACTGTAATGAAATGAAATTTTAAATCATGAAATTTCTCTCTCTCTCCCACCTAATGCCACCTGATTTCCATGGTCACTGGACCAATGAACAATTGTAAAATGTTAAATCATGACTCTTGTGGGGAGGTTTTCTTTCTGGGCATTGGAAGGGATTATGTATTGATCTGATCCACTTGCACTTGCAATTCCCTTCTTACGGCATATTTTCTATTTTTTCACCTTACATATTTATGTATATATATATTTATATAATTTTCTGTTAGGGTGAGGCACCCTCTATTCAATTTTGGAACAAAACGACTTTTTATTTTTCTTTAAAAAAGTTTTTGACTTGCATAGTCTTTTTACTTTATGACTGATGAGATGGCAAAATTCTTTTTGTGCCCAAAGTCTTTTTCCTATGATTAATTTTCCCTCCACTGTGTCTCACTGTATGCCATAAATACAATGCCACAATGTGTATTCTCCAGCTTTGACAAAGACCTCCTGGTCGAAACACGTCAGCTATCCAAATAAATCTTTCTTGGACTTACCTGGAGTGCGGGCACTTTTCTTGTGGCGCGGCTGCGTCAGCAAGGACCTTCAAGCAAGTTTGACGGGTTCTGCGCCCGTCTGCCCAGCACCGGCCTCGTTTGGTGGATGAAATCGGATCAAAGCAGAGAATTCTTCAAGTAGTGGTATCCGATCTCCGATTCCCGCCGCCTGTATGAAACATATCCGGATTGCAACATTTGACCTGCACTAATACCGCACGGCTACCACGGCTGCCACGGCTACACGTCTCTTCTGAAGGAGACGAGTGACGGCTCTTGGTTTGCTGCAACAGTGTATCCAGCATCAAAGGAATCTCAAGCAAGGCAGAGGTCCTGCTCTGAACGTGACTCCAATCTAAACGTCGGGCGGCAGGTATTGTGTCCCCGGTTCCTTGAACCAGCACGCTTTTTCTTTGATTGTGGGACAATAACATTGACTTTTACGGTGAAAACAACCTGCCCTGAGAAAAACTTTTCCCGATATTTGATTTATGTACCGCTTCCTAAATCAGGAGGCATTGGTGACTGTGAGAGGGAACGAGGGGAGCGTTACCATGTGCGAAGCGATTCGTAAATGGCTTGGTATTGCCAAAGACCTTTTCAACGAGGAAGAGGAAGTCGGAGTGCAAAGCAGCAGCGCAGATACAGCGGGCACGCACACAGATAGTACTTCCCTGAAACAGACCTTGGGCGCCTATGAGAAGCTGCGGAAGAAGGAGATCAACCGCAGCTGGGAGGTAATCTCCCTGGATAATTATATCGAAGTGGGGCGAGTACCGCGGGGGCTCCGCATTCTAATCACACCCACTTACCAGGACCCACATCCCAAATTATTGGAAGAGTGGTCAGCCCTGATGGCCTCCACTTGCAAAGGAATGTTGGGCCTTTTCCAAATACGCAGCCATGGAGCTGGAGCAGGTTATAATGGACCTCAAATCTCTGCAAGAAACTCTTGACAAACACCCCAAGCAAGAGGAGATACAGGCGTTCTACAAAGAGTTGGAGGGCAGACTCACTAAGTATGAGGATGAAATAAAAACAAAAAAGAAATGGAAATTCACCAGGGACAAGAATGACTACGCCGCAGGCCGAATACTCACTTTTGGGAGAAAGTACAATGGTGCAAGAAAAGAGTTTAGACGCACATATGCTTTAAGACAGCAGGAGGCAGCAACCTCAGAATCAAGCTCGGATGTCTCAGACCTGGACGAGAGGCAAGCAACCTTTGGCAGTGGCATCGCTCCTTTCACCACACTGGAGGAATACCATTTTTTACGGCAAAGCCAGGGGCCAAGGCGCAAACCACCAAAAGAAAAAGGAGAAAGCAACACCAGAGGAAAATCTGGAGAGGTGGAGGAGGCAAAAGAAATCGAGAAACCACGTGGGAAGGAAGTCTGGTTCAGCAAGAGGAACAAATAATGGGTGAGCCTACTTTCACTGTTATCAATCTTTCTTCCCATAACCACACTCCAGATGAACAGTCCCTCCTGGAGCTAGGTCTCTCTTTCTGCCCCACTAACAACTTTGACTACCCCCGCACCCGCATTGATGTATTTTTATTTGCTAGGAAACTGAAACTTCTTAAAATACATACTCTCAAAGGCTCAAGGGGGGTGCGAAGTGGGGCGATGACTGGCAGTGATCCTGCCATATCAAACACACCTGCCAATCTCCTCTCCATTGGGGACATTGGGGGCCTGGCCTCTCTGAGGGAACTTGAACTGGGGGACAGGGATTGGACAGCAGAGCAGGAACTCTTGGAGGTGCTGGACCTGGAAACCGGCAGGAGAAGCCGCAGTAATTTTAAACCCAAATCCAGGTTCAACCACAACACCCCACACAATAACATTGATTCCTTCCAGGAGGCGGTAGTACGGGACATGCTCAAACTCAAAACTGGGAATATCAATGGGGCAATGACGAACTTAACTAAAGGCCAACAAGCGGCACTTGAATCCCTGAAGCAAGCAACCAGCTTTGTTATCAAGCCTTCAGACAAAGGCGGGAATGTCGTTTTGTGGGATGTCAAAAAGTATATGGCCGAAGCCAACAAAGAGCTTGATTTCTCTGGCAGCTACATGAAAAAAACGGCAGGCCAATACCTTTCCACTATTGACTGTTTCCACAACATGTTGTCCAAATGGCACACCCTTGGGCTTTTGAACAATGATGAATTATTGTTTTTAACTGTTAAAAAACCTGTCTCCCCATGCTTTTACATGTTACCGAAAGTGCATAAACACCCCACTAATCCACCTGGGAGGCCAATTATTTCTGCTAATGACAGCCTCCTTGAGAACACTTCAATCTTTCTAGATCATTTTTTATTTCCCTATGTGTGTAGCCTGCCCTCTTACTGCCGTGACAGTATGGATTTTATATCCAAGGTCACGGACATCCCGTGGCAATCAAGTTACATCATGGCCACTGTGGATGTGGTGTCTTTGTACACCTGTATCAACCATGACCTAGGCATCACAGCTTGCAAACACTATTTTAGGGACAGACCTGTTGCCACGTATGATCACACCAATATGCTGCTTGAGATGGTCCATTTCTGTCTAGAGAATAACTATTTCTTACATGGCCTGCAGAGGTACAGGCAACTGTCCGGGACATCCATGGGCAGTTGCTTTGCGCCGAGCTACGCCTGTATCTTTATGGGGTGGTGGGAGTGTGAATGTGTCTGGGCAAATGACTTTACTGAATACACCAAGTATCTGGTCCTTTGGACCAGATACATTGATGACATCTTCCTGATTTGGGATGGTCCTCAGAATGCCCTTGACAAATTCCTTCTGGCTATCTCCAACAATGAGCTGAACTTAAAGTTTACAAGCACCACAAGTAGGAGCCGGTTAGACTTCCTTGATGTCAGTGTAGAGGTACTGGATGATACCATACAGACAAGCCTACACAGAAAAGCAACAGCCGGGAATAGCATCCTCCATGCCAAAAGTCACCATCCACCCAAGCTGAAGAATAGTATCCCCTACGGTGAACTGCTCAGAGCCAGGCGTAATTGCAGCACACCAGAAGCATACACTCGAGAGGAAGGCATAATGGTAGAAAGATTCCTGCAGATTGGGTACACACGGAAAGTTGTGGATGAGGCTTGAAGAAAGGTGAGTGGAATAGGGAGAGAAACCCTACTCAAACCCAGGTAAAGGAAGGAAACCGAACCAGTGATTAGACTGATCACCACTTTTAATTCGGACTGTGCCAAGGTCCAGGCTATCATCAGGAGACACTGGCATCTAGTCAAACTGGACCCCATTATTGGCAAATTTGTCACCCCGAGCGCCAATATCACATACCGCAGAAGTAACTCTCTGAGGGATATGTTTGTCCACAGTTTAATGGAACCCAGTCAGAAACACAGCAGCACTTGGTTGAGGGAACCCCCAGGATTCCATAAATGTGGGAAGTGCAAGGCGTGCACCAATAGTACCAATGTCAAGACAGTACCCCTACCCAATGGCAAGCAACACAAAATTCGACCATTCATCAACTGTAACACGGAATTTGTTGTCTATGTTCTGTTGTGTGTATGCGGTTTGAGGTATGTTGGGAGCACGATCTTTCCGGTGAAAAAACATATCTTAGAGCACCTAAGGGCCATTAGAAATAATGATGTAACATATCCCATGGCCAGACACTGCAACACTGTACATAGCTCCACCAAAACTGAGAACTTGAAAATCTCATATTTTGGAATTGACAGGATTCCTGTGAAGAGTCGGGGTGGAGACAGGGAACGAGCACTAAGAAGACTCGAATCCAAATACATAATCAGCCTCAACACCAAACACCCGGGAGGTTTGAACCAGGACGAAGAGCTTCATGTTCATTTAGGATAATGCCATCTGTCCCCGGGTAGCCTATCATTTACTGCCTTTCACTCCATCTCTAGGGCTCTGTGTGCCTTTTCTTGCAATGGCTGTATGACCTTCCACACTACCTAAGCCTGCTCCTGTTTCCTCTAGCCGCTCTCCATCTTTTTTTCTCTCTCTCTTTTACCTGAAGCCACTGGACTATCTAGGTCACTGGACCACTTACTGTAATTAAATGAAATGTTAAATCATGAAATTTCTCTCTCTCTCTCACCTAATGCCACCTGATTTCCATGGTCACTGGACCAATGAACAATTGTAAAATGTTAAATCATGACTTGTGGGGAGGTTTTCTTTCTGGGCATTGGAAGGGATTATGTATTGATCTGATCCACTTGCACTTGCAATTCCCTTCTTACTGCATTTTTCTATTTTTCACCTTACATATTTATATATATATATATTTATATATTTTTCTGTTAGGGTGAGGCACCGTCTATTCAATTTTGGAACAAAACGACTTTTTATTTTTCTTTAAAAAGGTTTTTGACTTGCATAGTCTTTTTACTTTGTGACTGATGAGATGGCAAAATTCTTTTTGTGCCCAAAGTCTTTTTCCTATGTTTAATTTTCCCTCCACTGTGTCTCACTGTATGCCATAAATACAATGCCACAATGTGCATTCCCCAGCTTTGACAAAGACCTCCTAGTCGAAACGCGTCAGCTATCCAAATAAATCTTTCTTGGACTTACCTGGAGTGCGGGCACTTTTCTTGTGGCGCGGCGCGGCTGCGTCAGCAAGGACCTTCAAGCATATATATATATATATATGGGACACAGAGGGACCTATTCTAAAAATGTTCTTCTGAGTCTTAATAGACCTACCAAAACTCCTGCTTGTCCTCAGCTTGATCTAGCCAAGGAGCCCAACTCTTGTGTGCACTGCTCCTCAAAATTTTTATTTCAGAAAGTAAGAGCCTGCACAAGTGTGCAACAAGCCCATTGCCAACAATTACCTGCACCCAAAACGGTCCTAGGCTTGCTCATCAACACAAGGTCTCTTGTGAAACACAATTTAGAATTTGCAGAGCTGTTGACAGCACACAAAATTGACATGGCTTTTGTGACAGAAACCTGGGCAGATAATACCTCCGATTTCGATTTGGCTTTAGGTATACCATCAGGATTTACAATAATTAGAAATGACAAAACAAACGAGGAGGAGGTCTAGCGATCATCCTCAAAGATACTTTGCCAATAAAGAGTTCCCCCATAGGAAGCTGCTCTGATTGCGAACTACTATCCTTTAGAATCACTTTAAGTGATAACTACACGTTTAGAGGAACGTTACTGTACAGACCTCCAGGTGCAAAAAATAGATTAGCAGAAATTATTAGCCCTATCATAGAATCAAGTATCGAATCAGAGGATTTCTCGATACTAGGTGATTTTAACTACCATCTAGAAGATCTAGAAGACTACAATACAGCCTCTATTGTTGATATGATGGCCGGTGCCTCGTTGGAGCAGCTGGTTAAGCATTCCACACATGATGCTGGTCACACTCTAGATGGAATTTTCACATCGAACCCTCACCTGAAAATTCAGGAGGTTCTGCCAATCACGTGGTCAGACCATAAAGCCATAGTGTTTGCGGTAACCACTACACATCCTATCTCCTGCCCACATAATCCGCATAGGGCAAAAAAAGGGCACAACTGGAGGAACATCGACCCCCATTTGCTGCAATCTGCTCTGGCAGCTTCAAAACCTGACCTAACATCTGAGGCAAACAGGGCAACAGGAATGTTTACAAACTGGAAAAAAGCGGCAGTAAACACTTTAGCCCCGGAAAAAAGCTTCACTACCAAGCGTAAGAAAAATTCCGAACCCTGGTTCTGTGATGCCCTGCGGGTACAAAAACAACTTTGCAGACAGTCAGAGAGACTGTGGAGAAGTCAGTACAATGTAGCTGATAAAATCACATACGCTCAGACGCTGACTGATTATAAAAAAATGATACTCGAAAAAAAAAGTAATTATTTTTCAGAGAAAATTCTGCAGGTAGGTAATTCTAGCAAAGCACTCTTTGCAACTTTAAAGAAGCTAGTCAAATGGGGCGTGGCTTGGCCGGCTGCAAGATGGCCGCACTTTAGTGGGCTCTGCCGGCCAAGCTTAACAATCCGGCATAATCCTGCAGGCTTCCAGACCCTAGCTGCACTTCGGCGTCGGTTCCTTATTCCTCACGGCGAGTGGATTCGCTGGGAGCTGTTTTTGTTCTCCTGCTCGGCTGGGCGGCTGAGATACGCCGTCGAGAGGCAGCGCCTGACCTGTGATTCGGCTCCCGTGAGGGCTGCGACGACTTACTCCGAGGCCGCGCGCACCCCTGGTGCCGCCCGCTGCAGACCGGGATCGGAGGTCCGACCATCTAGTCCCCGGTGAGTGGTGCCGCCTCGGGGGGGCTATTGCTGGCATGGTTGGGGGTCCCATTCACACATCCATACAAACACTCACACATCCACTCACTCACCCATACAGCCACTCACACAGACACTCAGTTAACCAAATGCCCACTCAGACAGCCACTCACTCACCCATACAGCCACTTACACCCCCAGTCACTCACCCATAATGCTACTCTCACAGCCACTTAGTCTCACATACAGCCACTCACTCACCCACTCACCCACCCATACAGCCACTCACAAGCTACTAACTCAACCATACAGCCACTCACACAACCACTTATACATCAATACAGCCACTCATACAGCCACTCACTCACCCATTCAGCCACTCACACACCCACTTATTCACCATACAGCTACCCACACACCCACTTGTTCACCCATATAGAAACTCACACACCCATGATGCCACTTACACACCCACGCACAAACTGATAAACACCGGCCCACAGCCACTCACATAATATATGTTAGATATAGTATCAGTCATTAGTAGTACACAAACTATACTAATTGGACTTTTGTAGTACCTTAGTAAATATGTTTGACATTCATAAACTTTTAGAAAACACTCACAATCACTGGATGATGTCATCATTGATATCATTTGAGATGTCATCAGTGATTTCACAGAACATGTCATGGCTAATGTAATATGTGAGGTCATAAGCAGTGCATTGCGGGGACGTAAGTTATAGTTAGCTCAGGTAACTATAACTGCTGAATTTCTATGGTTTTGTGCATGTAAAATCTGAACCTAACTATAATATCCATGTAACCTTTGTTTTTTCAGAGAATTTCTAAGGTTTTTTAACTTTATTTCTTAACGATGACATCCCTGTAACCTTTCTTTTTTTAAGTGGACACACACACACACACATATATATATACGATGCGTTTCAACAAAACAGACTCAGAGCACTCACGGGCAGTCAATTCCATTTGATATATGCTGGCAAGGCGAGGGAGGTATCCTACATTTACCATCTCTGGATGTGCAGCAACCTGACATTTGGGGTTTGTCGCAGCCCATTCAGGGCAGATATTTGGCAAGAGGACCCAATGGATAGTACCTATTTGCATAAGAGAACATGTTATTGCCTGCAGTGTTTTCTCCAATTGAGGAAATATGCCTTGATTGAGATATAAAGATCTGTACTTAACAATGTTTTTTGTAACATGCAGGTATTTCCATTTGGATCAATTGAGAATTTTACCATGCAAATATGGTGGCCAAAAACAAAGTATGGAGACTATGAAGGCAACAGTCCTCTTTCCTTTGCCACACTCCAATTTCCATGCAGGAACATTCCATGTGACTTTTCAAAATATAAAGGAAACAAACTTGATTGTGCACATTTAATTTATTATCATGCATTGAGAAAGGCTACTCGTGAAAACGCGTCTGCTTGAATAAATGGAATTACCTGCGCGTGACTGCTCCGAGTCTGTTTCGTTGAAACGCATCGTTTATGTTTACGTGAGTCTACCCTCACGATCGAAGGGCACCCGCCTACAAGTCCGGCATGTACCTAGGTGGACATTTTGGGGCCGATTTCGATTTCGGCCGGAAGGGCACCGAACGATGGTCGGAGCCCTTCCGACCGAATCGGAACGTGCCTCTCGGATTCCTTTCCGACCGAGCCATTCCGATGGGCTCGGTCGGAAAAGAATCCGACTCGGATTTCCGGATGGCTCACGACGGGTTCGGAGAGCCCGTCAGCCATCCGGAAATCCCTCTGTATTCCACCGGCTGCCTCTTTGCGACCGAGGGAGTACGATGGCAGTTTTTCACTGCCTTTTCGTGCCGGTCTTTCCGGCACAAAAAGGTAGTCGGTCACTGACTTTGGGGGCCCCCAGTGGGACCCCCATGGGTGCAAGGTCGCTGAATGGCGGCCTGGAGGCACCTATGGTGCCCCTCTGTTGAACCCTGCACCCGGATAGCAGGCACCTTGGGGTGCCGGCCACAGGGTGCAAGGTTGAACTGCACCCCTGCTTTCTCCAATGCCAGCATGCATTCCGTCCGGAATGCATGCTCCCATTGTGGGAGATACGAGTGCGACCGAACAGGGTTCGGTCGCATCGTACTGCCTGGGCCGTAACCGACGACAGCAGGTCGGTCGGTTACGGCTCCGGACCGATGTCGGACAGACCTGAGTCCGTCCGACATCGGAATCGGCCCCTTAGGGGCCGATTCCGATTTCGGCCGGAAGGGCACCGAACGATGGTCGGAGCCCTTCCGACCGAATCGGAACGTGCCGCTCGGATTCCTTTCCGACCGAGCCATTCCGATGGGCTCGGTCGGAAAAGAATCTGACTCGGATTTCCGGATGGCTCACGACGGGTTCGGAGAGCCCGTCAGCCATCCGGAAATCCCTCTGTACTCCCCCGGCTGCCTCTTTGCGACCGAGGGAGTACGATGGCAGTTTTTCACTGCCTTTTCATGCCGGTCTTTTCGGCACGAAAAGGCAGTCGGTCACTGTCTTTGGGGGCCCCCAGTGGGACCCCCATGGGTGCAAGGTCGCCGAATGGCGGCCTGGAGACACCTATGGTGCCCCTCTGTTGAACCCTGCACCCGGTGGCAGGCACCTTGGGGTGCCGGCCACAGGGTGCAGGGTTGAACTGCACCCCTGCTTTCTCCAATGCCAGCATGCATTCCGTCCGGAATGCATGCTCCCATTGTGGGAGATACGAGTGCGACCGAACAGGGTTCGGTCGCATCGTACTGCCTGGGCCGTAACCGACGACAGCAGGTCGGTCGGTTACGGCTCCGGACCGATGTCGGACGGACCTGAGTCCGTCCAACATCGGAATCGGCCCCTTTGTTGGACATTGCAATCGGTCAGTGCCTGAACCGCCAGCATTGGGAACAAAGGAGAAATCACAGTACTTTCGCAATATTGAATCACAAAACGGCACTCGGAATGGAGTTCCTTAGATTTTAATCAGCGTGGCAGAACATAAATCGCGCTTGACATCAGATGCGTTTCGGCTTACAAAGCCCTTTGTCACAAATCGCGTTTAATTTGACTTGGCTCAATTCAAATTTAAATCGCTTAAATGTTAAATATCAATTGATTTGTGTAAAACAATTTCCAATTAATGATATCTTGAAAATGAGGCATATTTAATGTTTAATTGCACACTCCATCATGGCCGCCGCTATTAAAATCACTTTGTTGTCCATTGTTTATGTCGCAAAACCTATTGAAAATGGGAAATGCTCCAGTACGCAGGCATCATGACAAAGGCTTTGTAAGCCGAAACGCGTCTGACCTCAAGCACGATTTATGTTCTGCCAAGCTGATTAAAATCTAAGCAACTCTACTCAGAGTGCCATTTTGTGATTCAATTTCAAAATTGCGGAAGTACTGTGATATATATATATCACAGTATATATACTATCTCTCTCTCTATATATATATATATCCAACTCCTCGCCTCATGAGTTTTCCTTGAACTGGAAAAAAAACGAGTGCAGACCCAATTGCGTGCAAATTTCTCTTCTTTAATCCTTTAACCTGTACCACCAGTGTCTGTCATGACGCGTTTCTGCTGCCCACGCGGCCTTGATCACATATATATATATATATATATATATATATATATATAGAGAGAGAGAGAGAGAGAGAGAGAGAGAGCGCGAAAGCAGTTGCCCCCAGGCGAAATGCACTCCCAGTGATTTATTTACAACGACCAAGGTAAGTTGCCCCAACAAAGCAATAAATGTCCCATGCCTGACGCATTTCAGAATTCATCTTCCTTTCTCAAAGGCAAAACAAGCAGCATACACCAAGCATTGACTGCTGATTCTTTCCCTCTTTATAACAAACACATCGTCATCAGGTGAGCAATAGCATGTGCTAAGCATTATGGGATTGGTAGTCACTTGTAACCCTTGTGGGTTTGCCTCAGTTGTATGTGCCAATAGGTTCATTTTCTTGCCAGTGCAACTTACACCACAGTAACCTTCAGTCTGTAGTGCCGTGTTGATCCATACAACATTGCCTAAGTGAGGACACTGTGGTCCGCAAGGATCTTGCAGCGGTGCATTTCACAGCCCGACCAGCCGTATTAATGAAGAGAAAGAAGTTGCCCCCAGGCGAAATGCACTCCTCAAACAGGGATATATATATATATAAATATATATATGTATATATATATATATATATATATATATACATATATATATATATATATACATATATATATATATATATATATATATATATATATATATATATATATATATATATATATATATATATATATATATATATATATGTATTACACATATGCTCCAAATGGTTGCCCTCCACTCGGGCTCAGCTTTCCACACACTTTCCAGGGCAGAAATGAAGCACGGCACTTACAGGAACTGACTTCAAAGGGCTTTATTTGCATATAACGGTAAGCATCTCCATACGAAGCCTTCACAAGCAAAGTGCAAGGGAGCATACAAAAGGATGACCTACGCGTTTCGGCTTGCGCCTTCTACTGGGTCAAAAGTGTGCTCACAAACGTGTCCATTTAAAGGGGAAGCATAGTTCATTTCCCCCCACCACCAATTAAAAAACATATATATATATATTCACTGAAAAAACCATAGGTTTCAGGGACGTTATAGTTAGCTGGACATTTCACTCGTACAAAACCATAGAAATTCCACTGTTATAGTTAGTTCAGTTAACTATAACTCACGCCCCCGCAATGCACTGCTCATGACGTCACATATTGCATCATTGATGGCATGGTCAGTGACATCACTGATGACATCACTGATGACATCTCAAATGACATCACTGATGACATCATCCAGTGACTGTGTGTTTCTGTTGAGTTTAAATATGTTTTATATATATGGCAAGGTGTATTGAAGAATGAGTGGGTGTATAAGTGTCTGGATGGAGGATTTAGGAGGTATGTAACTGATTGTATAAGTGACTGATTAAACGTGTCTTACTGAATGCATGGGTTAGTGACTAAACTGTGTGAATGTCTGTATCAGTCTATCTGTTGTTGTGTAAGCTGCTACATGGGTTGGTCAGTAGCTACATGAGTGTCTATATGGGTTATTGATTGTTTGCTTGAGTATTTGTATGGGGGACTGAGTGTGTGTGTGGGTGGGTTGGAGGTGTGTGACTCTGTGCATAGATGTGTGAGTGGTTGATTCACTGGGTGTATGGGTTCAAGAGTGCATGTGGAAACAGCTGTATGGGTGGTTGAGTGTGTGTATGGGTGTGTTGGTGAGTGAATGGATGTCTCAGTGGTACATATGTGAGTAACTACATATGTAAAAGGCAGTATATGTGAGTGATGGTGTATATAAATAAGTATATTTGAGACTGAGTGATTGTGAGAGTGGCATGTATGGATGAGTCTGTACTTGTTTTAGTGATTACATTAGAGAGTAACTATGCGTTACTGTCTGTATGAATTAGTGAGGTGGTGTGTGTATAACTGTTTAGGTGAGTAAATGGGAGTGTGATTGACTCTTTGCATGACTGACTAGGTGTGTGAGTAACTCCATGGATGAGTGGCGGTGTGTGAGTGTCTGAATAGGTGTATGAGTGCATATGATAGTGTTGTATTGATAAGTGACTGCATGTATAAGTGATTGTATGGGTGAATGAGTGGATGTGTGTGCAGACCTAGGAATCAGTGAGTGAGTATGTAGTAACTGGTATTGGTGTGTGGATGGTTTCGAAAATGGTAGTGTGTATTTTACAGTGGGTGTATTAAAGGTTATATTAGGGTGTGATGAGGTATATCAGATTATCACGTGGATGATGTCATCAGTGAGGTCATCAGTGATGTCATTTGAGATGTCATCAGTAATGTCATCAGTGATGTCACTGACCATGCCATCAATGATGTAATATGTGACGTCATGAGCAGTGCATTGCGGGGGCGCGAGTTATAGTTAACTGAACTAACTATAACGGTGGAATTTCTATGGTTTTGTACGAGTGAAATGTCCAGCTAACTATAAAGTCCCTGAAACCTATGGTTTTTTCAGTGAATTTCAAAGGTTTTTTAAATGCTAATTTCTAACTATAACGTCTGTAAAACCTATGGTTTTTTCAGTGAATTTCAAAGGTTTTTTAAATGCTAATTTCTAACTATTACGTCTGTAAAACCTATGGTTTTTTTCAGTGAAATTGAAAGTTTTTTTAAATATTAAACTACTATTCTGCTATTTGTCATTAGTACTGTTTTTTCTGACTTTTCCACTACAGAAAAGAAAATAAACTGTAAAACTGTTGTGTAATGTAATATATTTCACAAATTACAGTGTTACTTATCAAATAATACAACATAATTTAGCATTTTGAAAACATATTTTTCTCCCTTTTTCTGCTGTTATCAGATTCTACTTAACTTCACTATTCACAGTGATGTCAGTGTAGTATCATCATAAACAGCTGGGGGAAAAAACAATCTACTAGATTGTTAAAAAAAAAAAAAAGACTAATTCTAGCAAACACAATACCAAATAAACACAAATAACACATCCAATACTATTTCCAATTTTTAAATCTTACCTTTACTGTGTAGTTTCTGTTCACATTTTTCCTCAAGGCCAAATAATGTGTGGAATTTTTTTTTTTAAATCATCCACTATCAATTCCTTAAAGCATCTTCCCATTTCCCCTCTAGGCCGAATAATGTATCTAAAATTTTTGTTTCAGAAATATCAAGTATGAGTTGGGTAATTCATAAGGCAATCTCGGTTTAATTTCCAAGTGTGTATCGTTGCAGTGACTCCAACCATTCTTGCATTTTAAATATACAGTATAATGTCCACATGTGGTAGTAGCTCCAGCATGGAAAACAATAGCCAGTGTTGTGAAAGTTCTTCCAGAAATAGATACTTGACTAGCAACAAAATTTTAATTTTCGTTTCCACTTTTCTTCCATTTGGTCTACAGCGTTGTAGCATTAAAATTAGATATTTTCCATATCTTTCTAGGCATAATGTAGATAACATTTCTGATTGACAACGAGAACATTTCATATCATGATTTGCTTCTTTTACTAATTTCGGAAAAGGTACAGATTTGCAGTCAGTTATTGTTAAATATAGAAATCGTTCTCTGTCAACTATAGTACTTGAAGTTAATGAACACTGTTCACATGTGTGATCCCATTTGTAACTGAGTCCAAATAAACTCTCAATCTGGATTCCTTCATCTTCTAATACTCCAAGCATAACCATCAGAAACTCTTGTGCATCTTGTTGTATATTAGGACTGAACGTTAAAGATCCAGTACATGTATCCAAGAGTTGTTGAATACCAGAAGCAGTATGGATCTTACTTCTGTCAGTTCTCAATTGTTCAAATAAAGTATAAAGTGCAGAACAGAGGGGCATATTAGCAAGACCCACGTTAAAATTATCGCCGTTTTAGCGGCAGGAAACTGCCGCTAAAACGGCGATAATGGGCTTGCTAATATGCGTTATAGAATTCCAATAGAAGCCCAGGTTAGATGTCCTGGGCGATAATTTTAACGTGGGTCTTGCTAATATGCCCCATAATCTTTTTTCCTGACTTTCCATAATTTCACCATAAAGATCTTCTAGATAAAATATAACGTTTAGAATAACATTACCATAGCAGTTGACACCAGAAGCATTTTCTAATTGGTATCCCACAACATCTTCACTTGTTTGTATTTTCTGTTTCTTTGCATCTTTTCTTTTCTCTTGAATTTTTTTCTGCTTTTCAACCACACTTGATTCATTAACATGTTTGCGTTTTGAACACACAGCACGTTTTTCATAAATAGGATATTCACCTAAAGTTGGTGTATAAAGTCTTCTTAAACGATTATATTCTCTTACACAATTTACATCAGCACTAACCTTGCTTTCATCGAAATCAATTAAATACAAACCAGACAATGTTCTAACTAACCCTGGGCATAATACTTTGCTACGCTCACGGAGCATGCAAAGTTTGTGTTACTACGCAAATTGCACGTAGCAGAGTAAAAAACTCTGCTAATCAACGTAGCGTAGCAGCAGTATCTTAAACACATACAAATGCTTTGTTAAAGCAATTTTCTATGCTAAAAAGCATATAACAAATTCACAAAAGTGAACTTTGACAACGAAAATATCAAGCAATGAGAGAGGTGATGATTTTGGGTTCCCCCTAACCTAGGGGAGGACCAAGCAGATGCCTTGAACACAAAAAGCATATCATGTGAACGATTCAGTGGTGGTCCCTTCCTCCTAGGACCACCCCAAGCACAGTTATGGGCAAAAATACAATCCCAACCAAAGGCCCTGCAAAGCATTATGGGACGAGATTAGCAGTGGGCAGTGAATATTATAGTGTTCAATATCAAAATAATTCTACAAAGAGTTGCAGTTCAACTAGTCGTTACTAGATGTCCCTCACGAGTCAAATGCAAAAGCATTGAAATTATTAATACATCAAGCTGCAGTTCCACTAGTCGTTACTAGATGTCCCTCACGAGTCAAATGCAAAAGCATTGAAACCCTTTCATGAAGCTTTTGCATTTGACTCGTGAGGGACATCTAGTAACGACTAGTGGAACTGCAGCTCTTTGTAGAATTATTTTGATATTGGATACTATAATATTCACTGCCCACTGCTAATCTCGTCCCATAATGCTTTGCAGGGCCTTTGGTTGGGATTGTATTTTTGCCAATAACTGTGCTTGGGGTGGTCCTAAGAGGATGGGACCACCACTGAATCGTTCAAAAGATGTGCTTTTTGTTTTCAAGGCATCTGCTTGGTTCTCTCCCTAGGTTAGGGAGGATACCAAAATCATCACCTCTCTCACTGCTTGTTAATTTATCGATTTCACTTTTGTGAAATGCTATATGCATTTTAGCATATAAAGACAGAGATACTTATTTTATCTTAACTTGCACTGTGCAAGATTCCTTTGGCAATTGTATAGTGCAGTCAAGCACACAGCTACGCACTATGCAATTTGCATAGCTATGTGCAGTTCAAAATGTACTTCACGTAACTACGTGAAGTGCTACTACGCAAACTACGCCCAGGGTTAGTTCTAACTCGAGATAATGCAAGGTATGCCATTCACTCTTTAAACACAGTTCTTCCAACATTTACTAAAGCATTATCTACAATTAAACCTTGAGGTTTATGAATGGTTATTGCATATGCTAAACAGAAAGGAAACTGTTTTCTACGAACATACAAGTCTTTTACCAGCAAAAAACATAC